>VDFB02167406.1:0-40827 GCA_007258455.2 Sequoia sempervirens
AAACCTAGTAGTTTAGAAACTATATTCAATTTTCTATATATTCTATTCTTACATATTTTTTAAATAATATAGATAACTTATTCAAATGTTTACGTCATGTTGTCTAACTCTGATATTTTTGAGTTTTTCGCCACTTAAGGGCCTGCTTTTTACATGATGATCTTGCACATACCCCTATCAAGATTTAGGTTTGTGTTGATGAAAGTGCAAAAATTGCATTTAAACCACTATGCACGTGTAGGTGACCAAATGATAGTAGTGTTAGTATAGAGAGGAAAACTAGAGAATATCATACCTTAATTAGGGTGTGATTGGAAGACATAAATGTGGGATTTTTATTGAATACTTTGAACACAAGAAGAGCCACTCATAGTACATCTAAATATAGTCATAATGCACACCATAATGACCTAGTATAAAAATGACTTCAAAAAGGTAATCAAATAAGTGGACTTACAAATGAACAAGCCATTAAAGTAGTGTTTAAAAACTAAACAAGCACTAAAAGGATAGTGAATTATAGTTATTCAATAGGCTTGCAAGGTAGCTAATGCTCCAAGATGGGTAAATGGTAGACAAGGATAGTCAACATGACCTATAGAGGTCAATGATGACAAGGAGTTGTAAGAAAGTTCCTTAGAGTAATATAATCCTAATAGTGAAAATGATTTCAAATGTATGATGCTACTTAGAAGCAATCAATCAACAATCAACTAATAAGTAAAATTAGTATTCAAATCAAGTGACATAGTCCATAGAAGGCATATAGACCCTACATGTATAAAAATGGACAATCAAGAGGATGGTGTAGAATGCAAGACTAAATTATAGTGAAAGGCCTATCATTAGACATATCATATTCATTCCAAAAAATCAAGTCTAGATGATAACAATAAATAGAGATGATTATGTAAAGAGTATAGTGGTGTGCTGAGTTGATTGAGTGGTGAAAAAAAAATATTCAAGAACGTGCTAGAGATTGAAATATATGATAAATATAGTTATCTAAAACTCATAATGATAGTGATCTCTATGTATCTAAGTAATTTGCATGGAAAATGAAGACAACCTATAGACCTCAAATAATTGATCCAAGGACAATTTTTGGAAATAAAGACTCATGAAAGGTAGTGAAGGTGGTAAAATTATTTTTCATAAACCTTGTAAGAGATGTTCATGAGGAACAGTCTACTTGGCAAGCCCATCTTGATAGTTGTAAAGGAAAAGGGAGCCAAATGAAATTGAAAAATATCTAACACACATGATAGCCATATAGCTTTAAATATTCATTAAAGAGGCTTGTGATGATAGTCTACAAGCTTGTGCATAGTCGGGTAGAAAGGTGAAGAATGTGATGTATGAGACCATTAAGAATTTTATCAAAATCCATAAAAAAAGAGAAGTGTTGATAGATTATGCACAACACATTACCAAATATCAAAAAACAAATTTCATTTATTATCAAACACATTTCCTTTATTCCCTCTTTTTTACTTGTGTAAACATTCATTTATTCAATTAATCATTTATAGAAAATATGGACAACAATGATAAAATATATTTGTATTAACCAAAATTCGATATAGGCATACAATGCTATATCTCACTGAAAGTAAAATATATGTACAAGAAATCCATAGATAGATATAATGCCACATATTTATAAATATATGAATAAAAATCTATATAGGCATACAAAAAAGGACCCTAATCTAATTACTTCCCTCTAGGGGAAGGGAAGAAATCACGAGTCGTCTTTGACTATCAATTGGGTGGAAATGCATATATGATGGTTTCTTTCAAACCTACTGACTTAAATTCATCTCTAAAATAATTTGGACCTAAATCTAATACAATGAAAAAAGTATACACAATAATATATAAAAATTAAATTATAGAATGACATAATATAATAATCTCTTACCACATAATCATAATCACTCGAAACCAATTTTTTCCTCTCTTCATCCATAATAGCCCAAAATGTTTATGAATTGGGGTCATGAAGCCCGATTTCAAGCATCAAGATACAAAGTAAACTATAAATTAATATCATTGACATTTTTACTAATAGACATATAAAACAACAAATATAATTTTTTTTTTCTAATTTGGCTCCTACCTCTATCAAAGTCATCAAAGATGATACTACTATGGAAAAACCATGCTCTATTGTGGTATGAATACCAAGAGAAGTATTAAATGATGTGATCATCTAAAAATGAATAATTATTAAATTTCTAAAATATACCTAACATTATTTTACAACAAATTAATTATTAAAATTACTCAATCTTACCTCAATGTAAGACATATGGCCACTTTGATTGAGAGCTGCTGATATTGAAAGCTCAACATTAACCTATTCAACATCCAATGTGAGTTTTAATATTAATTTTTTTTATAAGGTTGAACTATTCATGTGTACACTATATTTACTATTGCTCCACTAGTTACATACCTGTGGACTCAACATCATCATGTAAGTGGGAGGTGGAGGGCTACTAGATGTAGGGTGAACAATCAGACCCTAAAATTTTATTACAATCAATCTAGTAATTTAGTTAATCATACATTTTAAAATGAAATATGATAAACTAAATTTGACCTTGTTAAAATTTACCTATCTATTAATGTCAAATGTTTGATGTAGTAGCTCATCTATCATGACAATTTGATCCAATATAGATGCATCATGTTGTTGGCCACATGCATCTTAATCATCCTTAGACCCATAAGTACAAAGAGGCTTATAGTTTTGAAATAAGTGAGGTGATGGTCAAGACCTGGAAGACTTTCCTGCATCACCCTATGCTAGAGACCTAGCATGCTGTAAAAGGGTTTGAGTGAGTGAGCTAATGGAATGTGGGCATGTGCAGGATCATCATGGAAAATAGGGCCCCTTAAGGGTAAAAAATCTCTAAAAATCAGAGTTAGGCAACTAGATCTAAAAATTTGAATAAGCTATTTATATTATCAAAAAATATGTAAGAATAGAATTTGTAGAAAATTGAATTTAGTTTCTAAACTACTACGCTTTATTTAAGAAAAAATAAAATCTATTTGGTGAAAATTTGAAATTTTAATGCAAGAGTACTTAAACTCTCAAAAAAATAAGAAGTGTCCGCTTGACCACCCTAACCACAATAAAATGATAATATTTTTATAATATTTTAGATATAAGTAGAGGACTCATGCAATCGATGTGATGCATATTTTTGTAATTTTTTTTCCAAGTAAATAATTAATTATGAATTTTTATTGGAATTTTCAAAAATAAAACTTGTGCATGTCTAACCACCTTTAACTTGGTCAAAACTTCATGAAATTCATTTATTTATTTTAACTTATAGCATACCTAAGCATACAATGTGACGATGTTTCAGATTCAAAAAATGTGATACCGCTTTTGAAAGCTATAGATATTTTTCTAATCAAAATTTATCAATCAAGACTTTAGTTGTAATTCAAATAGAAAATAAATAATAATTATTTATTAAATTCAAAGTAAAGAATAATTTATATTGGTGGAAGCTAAGAATCTCCTTTAAACCCTTTTCATTTCATCAATTTTAAGTTAAAAGTCAGCCACCACATACCCTACAAAACCCATCATATTACCACTTTTTGGCCTCCATCATGATCTCAAGATTACTACCCATGTAGGATCTTGATCTCAACATGGGCTCCTTCACGAAGAAAGAGATAGTGAAATGCTTAAAGTATAGTCTAGCAAGGGGTATCAGTGCTTGGTTTTTGGCTTGTTGTTCTCCCACTTTGTTTTGTGTTGATCCCCCATCTCTACTGTAGAAATCTCACATGTCAAAGTGATTTGAGATCTCATTGAGAAGAAACTCGCAATATATTTTCCACAAAAAGTGTTATGGGACCTCATTTTTACTACATGAAGGATACTCATTTAAAACCATCCAACACCTATCCAAAAAATAATTCATTATCCCTTGGTGGTGGCACCAATGGATAGGGAACCTCCTACAATCACCATGTATGGGTGCATTAATTCTTGGATTAGTGAACAATGCACACAATTTGGACTTCAATATGTTTTGTTTGATTTACTTATAGGATAATTTGTCCATTTAAAATTGTTTTTTTCTTCTTTCTTGCTTGAATAAGTATTGATTTGGCCACTCATGGATACTATGTGAAATAGAGCTATGGGATTTCTTGACGGATCTATCAACCTTCCAATTATTGCCTCAAGTTCTCTTTTATTGTTTTCTATTTTCCCTAATATATTTTCTTTCCTCCCAAGATGATGCCAAGGAAATGTGGGAGTGGTTTTTTGTGGTTGTTCTCAAGTAGGGTTTTCATCTATTGGTGAATGTGGGTTTTCATCAACTAGTGGGGCATTCTCAATTTTTAGAAATTAAAGAAAAACCACTCAAAAACATATCATTCTATCTATCTAATTGATTTTTTACACTTTTTTTTTTAAAAATTACCTCTTCAACATTGGTGACATTGTGGCAACACTGCATTATAATGTACTTTCATTATGTTCACTAGGGAGCCAAAAAGTGGCATGGTCACTTTTTGGTCCCCTATAAATCTACACTTTCCTTTAGAAAGTAAAAATTCGGTTAAAAATAATGATTTCAATGTCCTAATTTGGCCAAAAGGTGGGACACACTATTGTGGGATCACCCTAATGGATGACTTAAATTCTTAGTTGTATCTCTCTATTGTCAAATGCCATTGGCTCCTTTCTCTTTGAAGATGATATTAGACATGTTCACCAAACTAAGGTGTATTTCAATAGTGTCTTGGACTATTTTCATGTTATAAAAGTGGAGATAGATTTACCTATAAAGGACCATGAAAGATATTGCTAAGAGTGTGAAGATATCTTTTCTAGTGGAGGCTATTTCTATTTTCTTTGAATGTTTCGATGAGGATGAGTTTATGGAGTAGGTGATGATCTCTCTTTTGGGGAAGGGTGCTTCTTGCGCTACTTGTAATGAGCTATATTATAGTGTTCAACAATTTGATGGTAGGCTAACACCTATGTAATTTTCCTTGCCCTTTAATTGACTAAATTGTCCCCTTTGTTATTGGGTAGTGGTTTTTACTTTAGCTAGTTTGTTGGCTTGATGGTTTTGGTTCAACTATTCACTAGTTTTGTTTGGAAGGATTGTGGATACATTTTTTTGTGTTATAGTATTTTTATTTCTATTATATTTTGTTCTTATATTACACAAACTTAAGACTATTTTAGATGTTTCTACTCTTGCATTGATATCTCATCGGTTCCATGATTTAAAAGATAGTTCTGAACTTGGTTGCCTTTGACATCAATTTTTGAAGGATTTTTATTTTTATTTTTTTGAATAATTCCTAAATCTCAACCAAACTTATACACAAAAAATAGAAATAATTTTATTTTATAAAACTATTATTAAATGAAATCTAAATATTGTAATAACCCGTAATAAATCAAGTCTTATTAATTAGACACTCTAAAAATTTAAACCAAAATGAAATTAATACTCTAACTATTTATATATCAAAAATATTCAATACTAATAAATACAATATTTTTGTCTTAATAATCCTCCCCCAAAAGTATATATAATATAATAATACACACATAAAATGAATCTCAATACCCACAAAATAAAATGTAATACTTCTGACAATGTGGAGATACTAAAATCCACAATAATGTAAGTAGCTCAAAGAAACAAGCATGTAAAGGACATGAAAAGATATCAACAATTTACGATAAAGAAACTCCTAGAAAATTATAATTGATTGTTTTTATGATGTTTATAACATCAAATAGTTTAAGAGATTAAGAACCGTAAGTTTAAGATATTTTCAAATTTGATTGTTTTTATGATGTTTATAACATCAAATAGTTTAAGAGATTAAGAACCATAAATTTAAGATATTTTCAAATTCTTTCTGGATGTTATAAATCTTGATCAGAAAACTGGTAGTTTTGCTAAATCATAAAGGAATATCATTGTAAGTTGTAATCAAAATTAATGACTCTGTAGCTTTCAGTTTCTACCAAAGACCAACTTCCCTTGACTAAGGCCATAATTCAAGGAGGCAGCTGTTAGGTGGGTCCTGGTATTGGAATTTAAGGCCTCCTATGGATAACAAGGCGTGATGCCCACATGGAGGGAGATGGAACTTTGGTGCAGGCATTAATGAGTTTCGTGACAAAAGGATGGACATTTTCAAACATTGTCTACTTACCCAGACGATGACCTTAAAAAGCAGTTTTGAGCTTAAAACGTAGGAGTATTACTTTGGTGGAGTGATAGGTTTCTTAATTTTGTAATGTTTTATTAGTCTATATAGTGTGAGGTTTCAGTCTAAACCTGTCTCACATTAGTATATAACTCTTTTTCGACAGTATATAACTCTTTTTCGTCGGTAAACAAGTTTCTTCCGTCGGTAAACAACTCTTTCCGCCCATTTTACTAACTGAACAGTTTTGTACGCCGCGTGATTATTCGACAATTTACCACTGCAATTTCAACTACAAACGCGCAGCTTCCTCCTCCTACCGACGACATAGATAATAACTTTTTATATTTTGATGCACCTGGTTACTTATCCTGTTTGGCCCAGAACAAATATGCTGAGCTTTGTGGTTATTATACACCGATCCAACTGGTTAAACGACATTCATTGATTTCATTGTAGTGGTATGTGTACTAATCAAACTGTACTGCAAGGAGTAGGTGTTGTTTTTCTTCTGAGCTATGAATAATAGTCATGTGGCTTTCTAGAAAGGTAGGAATTCTGTAGTTTATTTGCTGATTTTTGGACATAAATCCAAGTTTTTTGAATTTGTAAATATACAGACCAAAATTTCAGTTCACTTTTCATCGTGTTATCTATTATTGTTTAAAATATACAGACTACAAAACCTGTTGTCTCGGTAACTTCATCAAAAAACCAACTGGTTAGTTGATTGCATTGAAAGATACAAATCAGATTTCCAATACTCAATCTAATCAAATTTTAACTCGCACCCAATATTTTTGTTTAAAACATTGCTAGAATCTTATCTCCACCTCACAAATCTGATATTGTAATTTACTTTCTCTTTTGTTATAAACAGATTGTTATAAACAGATTGAAGCAACAACTTAATGGATGTATGTTGTGTATGTATCATTAACTTTCTATTCCAAACAAAATCAAAGTTGTTATAGTACATTCCTTTATTTGATTATAAAAATGTATATACATCATATTTCAAATATCTCATTTAGACAAACTTTTCTCATCATGATTAATTAAATCTACAAAATAATATTAAACATGCAAAAACAATATTCTATACACAAAAACATAACAATCTAATGCATCATACTTTTAATATCTTTACATATACTAAATGGAAAATAAAAAATAATGTATTTTCTATGCAAAAATTGAATTGCACTCTCTAACATATTAACTCAAAAATAGTTTTCTATCGGTGTGACCCTTGCACACCCTTCTGGTACAAGTGCTAGTAATTAATAAATTAAGATATATAGTAGTTATATCTAGTAATTGTATCACAAAAGTGTAATGGGTATAGTAGTAGAGATTATAAGTTGGTTTGAGAAATATTTTATTATTTTTATTAAAATTATTTTAAATATATATATTTATAATGGCGGTGTTAGTTATTATAGTTGTTAGTCAATAAAAAATTAAAATGGTATTGGACGAGGGAATCAAGTGTAATTTCTTTCATTTTTTGTATATTTAATCACGATGTTAGATTTATCAAATAGAATTATTATTATAGAATTATCATAATTTAAAAAAAAATGAGTTTGTATAAATTATAGAATGACTTCATATACATAAATATATATACACATATATTGAGTACTATCAATACACAAGCATTCATGATCTACATATTTCTATAAATAAATCTCATAAAACCTTAAATTTTTATATTTATATCATATTACTTTGAATCAATTACAATCTTTATATCTATACATACTGACTAACTAGAATGGTAACATTTTATAACAATAAGATATAATTCCTTGAATATATAGTAAAATAACTAAGCCTATAATTCACTCAATATACAATATTTACTTATTTTCTATTCATCAAAGAGAAAAATTACTCTATTAATTTAGAAAGCTAAATTTTCCCTTATCCTCATATGCAAATAAAATTAATATTTTTTTATTTCTATTCATATGATAAATACTCAAACTTGAAAATAGATTACATAAGTGGAAACTTTAAGAGTCGGTATCATATACTAAATAAGGGATAAGTGAAAAAAGTAAAGATTGGGGAGAAAATTGGAATAAATAAAGAAAGATAAGTTTTTAATATTTTAAAATTATCTAGAGTTATTATATGTATAGTAAAGGAAAGCCTAGGAATATTATCAAATGACATGATTTTAACTATTGTTGTAGTCAATATAACAAAAATGTGTGAAGGTTTATTTCATAAACAAGTGAAAAAATCATTTTCTTTACAATTTCACATTATTTAAAGATAAATAAATAGTATTAAATACAATAAATTTTATTAAATGCACTTGCATTATAATTGAAAATAATTCTAAATTTGTTTGTAGATCATTGAAACAAAAGAAGAACTACATTTGATACTAATAGTTGTGTTAAATATACAACACAAAATTACAATCCTTCTAAAATTAAGAGGTGTATAATTTTATTGATAGTTCGATTGGATTATTCAATTCTCTAAAATTGATAGCTGATAAATTATCATCGAATTTCTTTCATAGAAAAATATATGGACAATCTTTCATGTGTGCATATATTTAGAATGTGAAGTATGCCATGTACAAAGATCTACGCTCACTATATCTATGTATATGAGTTCTTGATAGTTTACATTGTCAATGTTGATTTTTTCTCTTTCAATCATCAACCCTTATGATTTTAGGGATTTCCAAAGCCCATACTATTTTAAGGGGGAGCTAGTGCTACCCACATCAATTTCTTAAGATGATTGGCACATGCTTTAGGTAGGTGAGGTTGAAGGATGGTCTTATGTAATGTTTTAATCTACCCTAAAAAGGGTAATATGTTTTGGATTGTTCTCACTATTATATATAATTGCTTAAACATGTCCTATTACACTATTACCAATTCTTAATTCTACCCACAAATTTAAATTGAGAATAAAATTTTTTCCAATGTGTGAAAGAAACTTTACATCAAGTTGTTTATCGTATGGATTTGAGCATGATCTTCCCTTTAGTTTCTCTATATTTTATCTTGCAATAGATACTCCCAATTATTTTAGCATATTTTTATTATATAATGAAACCAATTCATTTTTTGTAATTAAATGTATGAATAATTCAAAGGATTATTTATCATCACAAATAAGGAAAGAGAGAGGATGGCATTGGAAGCTCCCACTCTAACAATGTTATTTCTAAGTTTCTTAAATTTGAAATTAGTCTAAAAAATCAAGTTGTTAGTTCTTTAGCATTACAATGGAATATTTTTTTCATTAAAATTAATAATTTTAATGTAACATGTGTGACCTAGATTATTTTTTATAATATTGTAATATTTATTACAACTTTTTAATTAACTATTTGCTTATTTCAATCAAAATTTCTCATAGAGGGAACAACTTCAACATAAAATCAATAAAATAAAATTCAAGGTAGCGAACATGGGTGTTATATAATGCATTCAAATCTATAATAAATAGAAATTTAAGCTTTTATTTTTTTTTAAAGAAATAATATTCAAAAAAAATTTGATAGATTTGCATTTGAAAGAGTTTGATTAAATTGGGTATGTGGGAATGAATATTTGTAATTTTCAATGAGTGTGGAGTACACTAATTCCATTTTTTTAGATTCAACATAAATCTATTGTACATATAGTATAATCAATGAGTGTCCTTACAAAATATTAGTATTAATAATTATCATTGTCCCCCTTAATACTTTATCCATCAATATTCCTAACTTACTAAAAAGAGACATTATTTAAGACATTGGGAATGAGATATTTAGATATTAGATAAAATAAAATTGGTAGAGCTAGTGAAATCACTTCTAATAAAAAGATGTCAAATTTCTTTAATTATTATCTTCAATTCAAAAAATGGGAATATTGTTCCTCCTAAGTAGATCATTGCCTTCTTTAATTTTAAACTCTACTCAAACTAATTAAAAGCATGTTCTTGCCAATTTGGTATGTTATAAAGTAATACATTTTTATACATCATTGTATCTAGATACTTTACAACAACAATCTAGAATCAAAAGAGTGCATGGTATTTTAGTGTCCAATATGTTATAAGATTCATGATAAATTTTATTACCTATATAGAGAAATCCAAGGATCTAAATATAATGTCTTATTTATTGTAGGAATATGTAGCTAAGAGATAACCAAATATAGTCTTGGCATTGTAAAGAGGTATTAGGGTAATTATTTTTCTTGACCTCTACCTTTAGATTTTTTCAACCTCAATCTTAGAGGAAAGAAAGGAGCTCATTTCTTCTATCAACAATAATGGTGTACTAGGTATGTTTGATCCCAATAAAATAACATGGCTTGACTCAATTTAATAGTTTTTGCACTTCATATTTTCTCTTCATCTTATTTCTTTTCAAAAAATTAGATGAAATCCACTACTCTTTGGTTTCCATTAATCTATTATAGTTATTAATGGGAAATAATCTAAAAATTTAATTCTACATATCAAATTTTAGAAAAAACTACTCCACATTTGACACTAAGATTGAAATTTGATGACAATTTCTTTCTTATCAAATAAATATTGTATGACAATTACATTTTAAAGTGTATTCAACTTTACATCTGAAACAAATTTATAAATTATATAAACTTTTAATACTTAATTATTAAAAATCTATTAAAATGGGGAAAGAACCCCATGGTTGATTATAGACCATAGGTTTCAAGATGAGCTATTTCAATAGTAGTACCACTTTTTAAAATAAGAGGTGATTAACATTTTATTTTGAAGTCTCACATTTGTACTACAACATATATTCAATAATATACAAAAATCAATTATAAGATGACACATAAGATTTATAACATGTAGATATTATTGATAAGCTTAGGATTGCCTTAATTTTTATTATTTTATAATATATAATAAAATGAAATAAATTAAAATAATTTCCTCTAATAGATAAAGTCAAACAAAAATTGTTGATTTTATCATAAAATAATATTATTGATGGTCCTTAGCAAGTTTTATGGATTTGATGGTGTGAGAATTTTTACATCAATGTTTTGGATCACACTCCATGATCCATCATTAGGATGAAGGAAAGAGCTCAAGGAGTTCATTCTTTCTACTTGAGATCTTTGCTTCATATTGATGATGGATCATGGAGTGTGATCCAAAACGTTGATGTAAAAATTCTCACACAATCAAATCTAGAAAACTTATTGAGGAACATTATGGATTGTGGAAACTTGATATCATTAATTATTGATGGTCCTTTTATACATTATTTTTGAGACCATATGACATTTATTAGCCCTTAAACATAGGCTACATATTTTTACAATTTTAAAAAGGCATGGATGAATTTGGAAATGGTTGTAATTTTTTGATGTGAGAGAATTTATAGATAGAAGAAGACAATGTAATTATAAATTTAATACATTTTATTTTTAAATTTAGAGATTCTAATGTTTAAATATGAAAAATATTTTTTGTTTTAAAGTGTTTCAAAGTGTTTCAAAGTCAAATCTTTATCACCAAATAGGTTATTTAAGTTGCTACCTCAGATCGTCATTCCATTATACTATTGTAATTGTTGCATATCTAAAATGAATGTAATCCTGTTGATAATTTAAGGTGACCAACTTGAATAAATCTTCAATCATGGACAAGATAAGAGAATTTTACTACTAAATCAAAAAAATCCACATGCAATTAATAAAAATTTAGTTGTATAATCTCAACATAATAAGTCAAATGATTTTACCTCACTAAAATAAATATTAATTCAAATGTTTTAATTTTCTAAATATTTACACTAGTAGATGTTACCTTAGTGAGGACCACTTGTACAAATATATAGATTGATGGTTGAAATTACAAAAAGTTATATAAAAAATATCCTTCCGATAGAATTTCCCTTAGTGTGGAATGCTTAAAAAATAACATCTATAAATAATTGAGATTAAAAGAATAATCATCATTTTTTAAATTTTATTGATTAAATTTAGTTTTTCAAAGCTTAAATATTTATTTGTCTCTTATATTTAGTTATCACTTTGCCACTTTATTATGGTGAAGGCATTCCCTTTTGAAATGGATGACCCATTTCTTGAAAACAATGGTTGAGAATTGAAAAAAGGGATGCAAGACAATTCAAAATGTCTAGTCTTTTATTTTTTGCTATTTAAATTCACCTATTTTTTCCCTATTTACTATTATTTCATTCAATATTTTTAAGGAGGTGGTTATTTAGACACATGAGGATTTTTTACCACCATGTAAGGAGATTAAAGCACTTATGTAAGGGTATCGGTTTTGGTTTATCTCATTTATGCATAGTTGTGTGAAATATTTGACATAATAACAAGTAATTATTATGACAGGAGGTCACATGCATTATGTGGTTGGCCTCCCTTCATTCCTTTGCTACATGTTTAATAAATTTATATTAAATTGGGAGATTTGAATTTTGAATAGTAGGTTAAGGCTTTGTTCAACCTATATAAATGTTTCAACATTCACTTCCAATCTTATCATTATGTTTAGGATGTTCGCATTTAGGTTCATTAAATTGATATGTGTATATATAAAACTAATTTCTTTATATTTAAAGATATGCTAATTTCTAGTATTTTTTAAAATGATAATAATTTTTAAAATTAATCATAGATTTAGATAATTATAATTTGACTTTGGTATGTATAATAATAATAATAAATTTGTGCTAATTTATTTATAATTAATTTTATAATAAAGAGTTATGTATATTATGTATTAAAATTTTATTTTATTAGAAAACAAAAAAATAGACCCAAAAAATTTCTAATTGATCTTGGTAGGGTTTCATAATATTTTTCCTTTAAATTCTCACCATTTTTCTCCTCACATCATTGATAACATGACACAGTACCTAAAAATATATAAAAGAAATGGTTTTCTTCTTTCCCTTAATATTCTATCTGTCACATTTCCCCAAAATCCTTAGAACCAACATTATTGAATGTTATTTGTATGTATATCCTTAATACTCATTTTATTCTCCTCTTACAATCTCTATCTCTCTCTATTACATGTCTCTATCACCTCTTTGATCTCACTCTTGCCCCCTCTATCTTTAAATCTTCTCATCACTCCCTCTCTCTCTTTATCTATATTCCTTTGTCTCTATCGCTCTCTTATTCACTCCATCTCTCCTTCTATCTCTCCTAGTCTCTCTACATATCCCTCTCTCTACCTCTCTATATATCACTTCCTATATCTTTATCTTTCTATCTCTCCATTTCCCCTCTCTCATTATCTCTCTCTCCCTCTTTCTCTCTCCTTCCATCTCTCCCTCTCTCTCCCTCTATATTTCCCAAGTTCTATATCTGTTTATCTCTCCTTTTTTCTATCCCTATCTCTCCCTCTTTATATCCCTATATCCATCTCTCTCCCTCTCTTGTTATCACTCCCTCTTTCTATATCTCTCTATTTCTCCTCTCTCCTCACTCTATTTCTTTCCCTCCCTCTCTATCTATTTATATATAACTATATACCTCTCTATCTCTCTCTCCTTATCTCTCTCTCTCACACACACACACACAAACTCCCTCTCACTCCTCTCTCTATCTCTTTATATCCATATCTCTCTGCCTCTATCTCCCTATCTCTCTCTATCTCTCTCCCTATATACCTATATCTATCTCTCTATCCCTCTATATATTCTATGTCTCCCTCTATCTATATCACTCTCTCTCACTCTCATTCACTCCATCTCTCCCTCCATCTCTCCTATTTTATATCGCGATCTCTATTTCTCTCCCTCTCTCTATCTCTTTCTATCAATATCTTTCTCTATCTCTATCTCCCTATCTCTTTATCTCTTTCCATATCCCTCTATCTCTCTATATTGCCCTCTATCTATATATCTCCCTCTCCCTCTCCCTCCTCTTCTCTCTCTCCCTCTCCCCCTCTTCTTTCTCTCCCTCCTCTATCTATCTCTCTCATTCTCCTCCCCCGCTCCCCCACTCCCCCTCCCCCCCTGTCTCTCTCTATCCCTATCTCTTCCCCTCTCTCCCTATTACAAATAGAACATTGGCCTATTGGTAAAGAAGTTTGATTATCTTTCTAATTCAAAGGTTTTCTTTCAATCATTTTTGGATCCTTGTAAGTGGATGTATAGATGATTTGAAGAGCTATCACTTCTCTATTGAGACCTATGTTGCAAAAACATGATTTGCTAAATGACTTACTAGTTGATCTCATGTATTGCACAAATATATGCAAAAGCTAGACCAAAATTTTCCCTAATTGACTTTCCACACCTCTTTGATGTACCCATTACAAACCAAAGTGCAATTTCTAATTAATTATTTATTCAACTTCTCACTTCTTCATAAATATATAATTTTCAAATACATTGATTTCAGTTCTACTTATAAACTTTCCCTACTTATTGCCATCTACATTGACTCGCACTAGGTCATTTTTGAAACTTTTTAGAAATCACTGAAATTATAGATAATCTAACTGAAACATAATTACGAGCAATCTTTTCAATGTTCAGCGTATCATCATAAATAAAAAATTATAAAAATAATAATAATAATAATAATAATAATAAAAAATCCTGACTTCGAAATATGTATTGTCTATATCCCTTAGACGGTTGCTCCATAATTAAAATAACTCGTAGTAAACTATTTCAGACAGCTTCCATCAACATTTTCTTCAAAATTTATTCGACTAGAATTATAAGAGATGCCAGTCTAGGTTGATTTTAATACTTACACAGCTATATTTCCAGAAGATTAGCAACCATCGTTTTTTGTTGGCTTATAAACTCAGTCTATACAATACCATCGGCTCTTATATTCAGAATACTCTGAATTCTACTTTCAGCTCGAATGTTTTTGAGGTCCTAGCTTTGGGTATTCCTACAACCTCGATTCTGCATACAACTATTCATAGAGGCCATTCTGAGATGGCAGTTTCAATGTCAAATAATTGATTACAGCAAAATGGCTCAGTGACAAAGAAGGATGGTTATGGAAGGTGTGCAGTTCATTTAGCAGCCATGGCAGGCCCGTCGAACACAGTCAATGAATTTATGCACTGAATATGAGATTGTGTCAAAATCCTTCGTTCAAATCATAAATCTATTCTACTCTTTGTTGTCGAATATAATCAATTTGAGATGGTGGGCAATCTACTAATAAGTCACTCACTGGCATGACCATTTTCACAATACACTCTAAGCATCTCACTGCTTAGGTGGCCGGGTCCATGTGGGGCCTCTTAACCCGCCCTCGCCCATTTTCGTAGTGTTTACTTATACCCAGCCTTTTCACTAAACCGTTCCCGTAGTATTCCACGTTGCAGTTCAAATTTGCCGTTCCATTCCCACATCACGGCACCAACAAGGCTTTTGCTGTGAAAGTGATGAATGAGGGTCTTCTTCAACAGACGAACGCCTACAAAATGGCAATCACGGAGAAGGAGATTCTGTCTTGTTTGGATCATCCTTTTCTTCCGTCTCTGCTTACCCACTTTGAATCGGAGAATCATACATTTCTGTCCATGGAGGAGATATTAGCATCTTGGGTCAGACCTTTTCAGAGTCCACGATAAGGTGAATATTTATTTGTTCCTTATTATTTATAACTTGCATTTGGTGGATGTCTGCGTTTCGACCTGGTTTTTTCGAGTGCTTTTGATGCATATAATTTATTGAATTGGGGGATATTTGTTTGATAAATCTCAATTTTATCTTTTCTAAATTTTCAATTTTTAGATTACACAAGAATGTAAATTTTGATAGATTCTTTGAATGTGTCATTAAATTTCACGTAATATTGATTATAATCTATTTTTTCTTTACCACCACACAAGTAATATCAGAGAAATTTGGATTATATATCCAAATCTCCCTTTGAAGCGATACAGTCTCTTGATTTTATGTGACAGCAAAAATACCTGAATACAGCCATAAGGCGATCAAATTTAGGTCCTAGTTGTATCACAATGTTCACTATCTCTTTGTGTTGATCAATAATTGTTCAGATTCCTATGAAAGACAAAATGATTGTTTGCTCTCTGTATGTAGTTAGTTTCCCTAAGCTGAATTGGTTACATATTAGTGTAAGAGAGTGGGCACATGATGCTCAGACTTTGATCTGTCCCTGTGTTTCCTGTCTGATGACGGCAAAGATGGTGAATGGCAGTCTCGTTCGTTCTATGGGGGAAACCCCACTGCTACGCCGTGAACTGGTGGTCCCTGGGCATCTGTCTGTACGAAATGAGTCACGGGCGGACGGCTTTTAGCGGGTAAAATAGAAAGGACAGTTTTATGAATATTGTAAACAACCCACCCTTCTCATTCTTATCCTCATCTTCTCTCCACCATCTCATTCAGAAGCTACATGCCAAAGAGCCGACAAACACATTAAACAGAATGCAAGTATAAATCCACCCATTCTTCGGTGGCATGAGAGGGAACCAACTGCAGTTTGTTTGTAGGCCTCCTTTTGTGCCGCCGCTCACTCTCCGCCCAGAAAATTACGAAGCAGCAGCAGACATGGGCATTAAATCCGAGAGCTACAGCTATGCGCATTGTGACTTGGAAGAAGACGAAACGAGCAAATCTACACTTTTAGAGTTTTGAGATATGAGCGGTTGATGCTCAGCAGTCAGTATGCTGTATGCGCATTTGTCCAAAGCAATAAATAATTTGATGGAGAGGTTATTCTTAACATAAAACTTTTCCCAAATTTTTTAAAATTTCACTCTTTCTTGATTGTTCTCATTATTGAGATTGAAAAATTATATATATGTTATTTAAATATTTAAATATTTATTTTAGATAAACTTATATAAAAGATGTTGACAGATTATTTTATTTATATAGAATAAATTAATTTAAAAATAGGTTCTTCATGTTTTGACCATAGATTTATTTAAGATAGATTTGTTAGTAACACTTGCCATTCAAACCAAATTATTTTAATGAATTAACTTGAACAAGAATTGTATAATAATTTTAAATTAGCAATCATACTTTGGTGTGTAATGGGTATACTGAAGAGGTGTGGAAGGTCAACTAGGAAAGATTTTGGTCTATTTTTGCATACATTTATATAGTATTTGTAGGACCTTTGAGTCAAGAAGATAATCATGCTCCATTAGCAAGAGGCTCATGTTATATTTGTATTAGAGATGGAGTGAGAAAGAGGGATATATATATATATATATATATATAGAGAGAGAGAGAGAGAGAGAGAGAGGGAGAGAGAGTGAATGGGGGAGATAAAAACATAAAGCTAGAGATAAGAAGTGATATATAGAGAGAGGTAGAGAGAGGGAGAGATAGAGATAGATAATGAGATAGAGATAGAGGGGGAGATGGAAAAAGAAATATGGAGAGAGATAAAGAGGCAAAGAGATGTAGATAGAGGTATAGAAAGGGGGAGAGGGGGAGAAGGAAACAGATGGATGCATAGCTCGAGAGGGAACCATGTCTAGAGATAGAGGGGGAGAGGAAGATAGAGGTAGAGATGAAGATAGGAGAGAGGAAGAGGGAGCGAAATAGATAGAGAGATAGAGAGGGGTAGAGGGAGAGAGATAAAGATAGAGAGAGATAAGGAGATATAGAGGGTGAGCTAGTGAGGAAGAGATATAGAGATATAGAGGAAGAGGGAGAGAGAAGAGGGAAGAGAGAGAGAAATAGGTAGATGGAGAGAGATAGATAGAACAGGAGAGAGAGAGAGAGAGGGGGGGGAGAGAGATATAACTCAATACAAAGAGATTGAGAGGAAGAGAGAGGGATGTGTATATATATATATTGTAGTGTAGAAATTGTACTCCTTTCTATGTGATAGTACAATTTCACACTTAATTTGGACCTATTTTAATGACCTTACATTTATGCATTTTACCTTGTATTTTTATTGTTGAAGTCTTGGAGCAACATTTTGTGTTTATTTGCAGGTCTTCAAGCTCATTTTGTCAAAGATTTGATCAACCAGAGATTATGATTGAAGGTTGATGCATATGGTGGATCATGATGGATTCTAGGCTTGGGAGATGCATTTGGTCATTTTTATTAACTTAATGACTTGTTTCCTAAGTGATCACATCTTCTATCTTCATTCTACTATCTACCTAAAGCAAGGTATTATCATATTTCAAATCTATTAGGGTGTTTTGACTTCTCCCTAATTGGGTCTTTATCATTTTCCATTGTCATATAAGAATTATGCTCTAATCCACTTGAGTAGGGTTTCTTTGCATATTAGCTCTTAATAACCCTAGATTCACTTAAGGTTAACGGTTGCACATACTGTCATTTATCATATTTATATCATTTCATAAAGTTTTAATTTACCAAACTTGGGGTTTGACCGAGGCAAACCCTTATCCACACAAAACAACATTTTCTTTTGTTGATTTGCTATAGGTCCAGATTTGAAAGCTCAAATCTATAGGTACAGAAGGAAAGTGCAAACAAATGACTCCAAAATCATCTTTTGAAGTTTTAGGAAAGGCTACAAGGACCCATTCGCCCTAGGGTGAATGTTTCCTACTTTAGACTACAAAACCTAGTTTTCAGACCAAGTGCAAACTATTCTACCCTTCTCATTTTTCTCGAAAGTTACTATTTTTGTTTGTACTATCCTTAATTTCTACATTTCATGTTTTACATCACATAATTGAGTTCATTAGTTATTTTATTTTTATCTCCCCAAAGTGCATTTCAGTCATAAGAAAACAACAAATCCTCCTAATAGGATTGACTCACCTCAAGATTGAAAGTATGTCCTACCCTTGAGAGATCTCTTTTTTTAATGAAATTAGGGGAAAATGAGGGTTTCCTAGATCATCATTCTATTTTAGTTAAACACACTCCCATATATTTCTCTTCATTATATACATACATACATACATACATACATTTGATGATATAGAGAGATAGAGAGGAATAGGAAAAGAGATATAGGGAGATAGAGGTAGAGTGAGATATGGATATAAAGAGATAGAGAGAGGAGTGAGATTGATTGGTAGGTCATTTAGAAAATTATGTTGTTTGTGCAAAAAAGGATCTCAATGGAGAAGTGATAGCTTCAAAATTGAAGGATCCAAACATGACTGAAACAAAACTCTAATTCAGGAAGATAAACAATCTCCATTACCAACAAGATCATGTTTCTCAATAGATAGAGAGGGAGAGAGAGAGTGTGTGATATAGATAGAGAGATATATAGAGAGATAGAGAGGGACAGGGAGAGAGATAGGGGATAGAGATAGAGAGATATGGATAGAACTTGATATAGAGAGAGCAACAAGAGGGAGATAGAGAGAAATAAAGAGATAGAGATATAGAGTAGGAGAGATAGACTGAATAAGAGAGAGAGGTAGAGATAATGAGATATAAAAAGAGGGAGTGATAGGGAGAGAGAGAGAGAGGGAGATATAGGGATGGAAAGAGGGAAAGCTAGGGATAAAAAGAACAATAAATAGATAGATATAACTTGGGAAAGATAGAGGGGGAGAGAAAAATATATAGAAAGGGAGAGATGGAAGGAGAGAGGAAGAGGGATAAGGAGAAATAGAGAGAGAAAGAGGGATACAATGAGAGGGTGAGATGGAGAGATAGAAATATATAGGAAGATAGAGATAGAGGGGGCAAGACAGAGAGACCAAGGAGGTGATAGAGACAAGTAATAGAAAGAGAGATTGAGATAGGCAAGTAGAAACACAAAGTGTGTGTGTGTGTGAGTGACAGAGAGACATAGAGATAGAGATAAGGAGGGAGAAACATGGAGACTTTTTGTGAGAGAGAGAGATATATAGAGATAGAGAGGGAGGGAGAGAAATAGAGGATATAGAAGTAGAGAGATATATAAAAGGGATCAATAGGGAGAGAGGGATAGAGAGATAGAGAGAGGGATAGAGAGAGGGATAGAAAGAGGGAGAGATAGAGAGATAGATATAGTTTGAAAGATAAAGGGGGTAGAGAGGGAAAGAGATGTAGGGAGAGGTAAGGAGATAGGGATAGGGGAGAGAGATATAGAGGAGGAACTTGATAGAGAGATAGAGAGTGATGAAGATAGGGAAAGACAAATATAGTGTGTGTGTGTGTGTGTGTGTGTGTGTGTGTGTGTATACGAGTGAGAGAGAGATATGGAGGGAGAGAGAGGGAGATAAATTATATATATTCATAAGTAGATAGACAAGGAGGGAAAGAAATAGATAGAGGAGAGAGAAGTATAGAGATATATAAAAAGAAAGAGTGTGTGTGTGAGAGAGAGAGGGGGGGTATAAAGGAGAGATAGATAGATATAACTTGGGAAAGATAGAGGGGGTGAGAGAGATACATATATAGAGAGGGAGAGATGGAGGGAAAGAGGAAGAGGGAGAGAGAGAAATAGAGATAGAGGTAGATAATGAGAGAGAGGAAGGTGGAGAGATAAGAAGATAGATATGATCTTTGAAAGGCCAAAAAACCCCATTTATAATCATGTTTTTCTATCTTTTGTCATAAAGAGACCCTTCAAAAAGTATGTCGACTCAACTTTTATTTCATTGCCAATTGGAATTATCTTTTCAAGTGGGCCTAGTTTGTCATTCTTCTTGTGCTTGCATTGTCTTAATTATTTTCTATTTAAATTAGTTTGCAAGATATTGAAAATATATTTTGAATATTCAAAGGTTTTAGTTTAATTAGTTGTATTTAAATAACGAGATTGATATGTTTTTATTATAGTATTTATGAAAAAAAAATTTGGTACAATTGATCTGTATTCAACTCCTCAATAATTTTGATTGATTGGATCATTTACTTGTGACAGTTAAATCAAATGATAGCATCTAAATTAGATATATGCTTTCTCATAATATTATAATCTAACATATAAAAATTAAAATACATAATCAAAATATTTTTTGAGTGTATATAAAATACATTATATTCATCTATATACCATTGTTTTTCTCTTGATTAAGTATATGAGTTGTTTTAATTTATTTTTAAAAATATTACTTATTTGTATTTATTCAAAAGATTCTCCTACCAAAAATTACAAGATAATGTATATTTAGTGTTTTATAATCTTATAAATTATTATCTTTAATAATAAAATAAATATATCTATTGTAAACTTAAAGGTGATTTTAATAAAATTTAACATTATTTATAAATATTTAAAATTTTGGTTTGAATAAAATAATATATTTAATTTAAAAATTTGTAAATAATTGTTAATATAATAATTATATTTTTTTAATTAAATGTTTAAAATTATAAATTTATTGTAAATTTAAATATTTCAATAAAATATAAACAATTACATGACCAAATTTCATTTCTCTCTAATTTCCCTTTTTTAAAGAAATATATTTATATTACCAAATTCAAAGATAAACTAGTAGTTCCATGTAGTGACATGCAATGATGAGTTGATAGGCAGAGCGAAGTTCAAATGGCTAGAATGCAATCTAAGAGAGAGCAAAGGGTGTCTGGATATGTGAACGTAGCAAATGAAAGTATATATTTTAAGTTTTAGTTGAACATTCATTTTATGATGCTATATTTGATTACCCCTATGTACAAATTTGTATGTATACTAATGTCACACATAATAGAATTATCTAAAAGGTTATTATATCATTGATTTGCAATAGGAGATACAATTGTCAAATAAGTATATATTTGCACAAATCATGGACAACCAAAATCAATAAAAAGATAATACCATCCATATGTTTCTGGTAATATTAATTTTGAGCTACATGTTTTGATTTTGTTAGGGAGTTTGACTTTACATGTGATTGGAATATCTTTCAAAAAATTGTATGCAAACTTTTTGGGCGCAAGATTTAAAAATAGAGACTATTGAATGAATGTAATCAATGTTCAAACAAATCTTTAATATTACACCAAACATAAAGTGTACAACATTAACTATTTTATTATGTACCAACCATAACCACAAAACAGAAGCCATAAACCAACCAACATTGGTTTCAACAGTGACCCATACAGAGAAACCCACAAAACCGTAGCCACAAAACCCATGCAAAACAATAGCCAGATAATACACCATAAACGAAACAATATTTATTTTAACAAATAATATAGTCTTTTCTCAACAACACCCTATCAAAAATTGAAACAATAGAGCCTTTTGAACAAAACCTTATCGAAAATGAGACTATATAGCTCGAGTTAGATAATAACAATAAAAAAAAATTGTGTAACATCAAAAATTTTATTCTATTGCAAACATAGCCACAAAACGCAAGCCATAAAGAGAAACCCATAGAAAATTGGCAATAACAAACCCATACAAAAATATATTGTTTTCTCAACACAACCTTACCAAAAATTGAAACAATATAGCCTTTTCAATAACACCTTCTTGAAAATGAAACAATATAGCTTAAGAAAGAGAACAATAATCAACAATGGCCAATGGAACGTAACACAAAGTGCATAACATTAACTATTTTATTCTCTTGTAAACATAACCTAAAACATATGAATTTTGTTTGAATCTTATGTCAGAAACATACAGATCTACACATAAGAAATATAAAATGAAACACAACAAAATGAGGCCCGCTCTCCACCCTACCATATTGGATCATGGAGCCTCATGGACTCTCACCAAACCCTCGAGCAAGAATATACATTGTCCACCACTCTGATCAATGGTGAAATAAATATTGCTTATTACAATCAATATAGAGTATATTAGGATCTAATTGTCTATTTGACGATTGTTACTAATTTTGCAGTCACTATCGGTCATTTATAACACATTAGTTCATCAAATTCCCCATTATGGCTGAAGTATGCTCTACAAGAATTAAAAAAAATGTAAATTTTAGTGTGGTGATCATCTGTATTTGATAGCTCGAATATGTAAATCAAGAGATATAAAGAGTTCTATAATTTATAATACATAATATGCAATGCACCTGTAATGCAACAGATGAAATAAATAAAATATAGCCATACTTGTGCATGTGGTTGATTGCAGTATGAAGACAAGAATAGAAGGCCTGATCTTCACCCTACCATATTGGGTCATGGAGCACCATACGCTCTCACCAAACCCTTGAGCAAAAGAACAAATTGTCCACCACTGTGATCAATGGTAAAAGTAACGTTTTGGCCCCTGATGACTTTATACAAGATCATTGAAATCTGCATTATGGCTAGAGTATGCTTTGGAAGAATAAAAAAAAGTGTGAATTTTAGTGCAGTGATCATCTCTAATTCATAGACAACATGTAAATTAGGAGATATCAAAGTTCTATATTTTATAATACATAATTTTCTATGTACTTGTAATGGGAGGAATGAAGTAAATAAAATTTAGGCATACCTGGTGCACGTGGAAAAATGTAGTATGAACACAAGAAAACAAGGCCCAATCTCCACCCTACCATATTGGTGGATGGAGAATCATGCGCTCTCACTAAACCCTCAAGCAAAAAAATAAATTGTCCACCACTGTGATCAATGGTGAAAGAAATGTTTTCGCTACTGCTGACTTTATACAAGATCTAATGTTGTCAAAAGGTCCATGAAGGAGGATTGTTTGGGTTGAGTATAGCTGCAAACATGAAAGGATAATGGGAAGTTTAGTGTAATAAACACGCACCATTGGTAGACAACAAATAAAACAAAAAATATAAAGACTTGTAGAATTCATAACAAATAATATGCAATGCAACTATAGTATAACAAAGTAAGTAAATAAGATCTAGGCATACCTTGTGCACGGAATGGATTGGAGTATGGACACAAAAAAGGAGGCCTAATCTCCACCCTACCATATTGGGTCATGGAGCCTCATGGGCTCTCACCAAACCCCCGAGCAAAAACATTAATTATCCACCACTTTGATCAATGGTGAAGACAATGCTTTGGCACCTGAGAAAATTTGTTATAGTGGAAATCAATGCTATACATTTTTAATAAATTGACCTGGAGTTGTGAAATAAGAAATACAAAAAAATATATATAGGCTTACGTTGTATACAAATGGAATGTAGGTGAAGGCCATACACCATGTAAATGTGCAATCATAAAGCTATTTAGCATTTTGGAGATTTGTACACCTTGTATATAAATAGAATGTAGCTACAATCTAAAATGGTTTGACTGGGATATAGCTACATAGAAGGGAAATGTGAACTTTGGTGAGGAAAACATGTTTTATTGGTAAGCAATATGTAAATTACGAAATTTAAACAATTCTATAATTTATAAGGGAAATATATGTAATACCACAATTACAGTTACCTACAAAAAATGATAAGGAAGTGAATTTAGAGATGGCAGAGATTCTATATGCAGCGAAATGAAGAGGAAAGAAGAAGCAATACACTTACCATAAAGAATAGCAACATTTCATGATGATGGAAATGAACAATATTGTTGGAGACGATCATCTTGTTTGATTTATAGTGCACTCTAATTGTTGGTATGTATCCTACAGTATCTAGCAAAATACAAATATGGATCTACACGTAATCCTAAACAACCCATTTCAAGTGAGGAATTCAGTTGTGCACATAGCAAATATAAAATGGAATAGAACAAAATGAGGCTTGCTCTCTACCCTGTCATATTGGGTGTCCACCACTCTAATGAATGGAAAAATCAATGTTCCTTATTAGACTTCATATATAGTCTATCATTCAAATAATTGCTTTTTGAGGATGAAAGGAATAATAACATAGATACATATTTGCACATAGGGAAACTAAAATAAAATGAAATGCAACAAAGGAAAGCCTCCTGCCCATGGTAACAAATTCGGCCATGGACCATCAAAGGTTGGTACACATATATACCAATAAGTAGTCTTCAAACATATGAATCTTTCCTACATTTAATCTCAGAAAGACAGAGATGTGTACATAGGAAATATAAAATCAAACAAAATGTGCACGTTTGGATGTATGCCACAACAGATGCAAAGAAGATTGATGCATGCTAGCACTTTTTTGGTACAATAAACTATATTTTTAGTGTTATATGGAATATTGATGCCATGATTGTTCACAGTGGTGGAAAATGCATCTACCCTATGTACAGGTATGTATGTATGTCATAGTAGATGCAAACACCATTGATACATAGTGATCCCTATGTCTACTTTATGGGACATTCTTGGAATGATAAATTGTATTTTCAAGTGTTATATACAAGATTCATGCCTACAAGAAATGGGAAAATAATTATCACAACCGAAACATGTGTAGAGATTTTACAACCATTACCCCATGCAAAGAACATAAGTAACATCCAACTAGCTTCACATAAGCTAAAAAATGCTTGTTCAGACTTGTATCTTAGCATTAATTGTTGTATGATTTCCATGTAGTTGTCATGGTTGTAAGTAATAACTTCTTTTAAATCCTTGGAAAACATAGTGAATGCTTGCACAAACCCCAAATGAAACAATATTGCAAAGGGTTTTTTCGATATACTCCCCTTGTCACTTGCTTCAAACACATATCTCCCCGCTAGCTTCTGTGCAAAATAGTTGGGGAAAAATTATCACAGGTGACACTTTTCTTTTGCTTTTGTAACAATCACTCCATGTAAAAGACACAAAATAACCTCCAACCATTTTCGCAGAAGTTGAACAATGCTTGATCGAACTTGTACCTATCAGGAATTACATAGACATTTGCTATGTTTCTCGAGGTTTTAAACATATGTGGGAAAATGTGATTTGAAACATGTTGTGGATTATTCCCCCCTTTTTTTTGGCAAAAATAACTTGAAAATCCTAAACCCGAGCTAATTACTTGGTAGAAGAATATGTACCATATGTTTTAGTTGAGAAAAGAAATTTCAATAAACGCATGATGTGGGTCTAAAACAATAAAATTGAAGGCTACATTCAATAGGAAGTAGCAATAAATTTCTATGCAGAAGTTTAAGTATAGAGATAAAAAAATAGCAACTACCCTATGAAAAGAATAAACATAGAAAGGAGTATATATAAATGTTCTCTCCATCTGAGCTTACATACATACATAACTAGACACAACGGTGAATATTGGTTGCGAAGTGGCAAAGATGGGTGTGAAATTATATGTACCGATTTTCCTATCTGCGTGACTGTTGATACCAATATTGTTTCATCTATGCATTTCATTCTATGGTGATGATTGTAATTCTTTAGCTTAAGCTATATTGTTTCATTTATGGTCAACACACTTTTGTAATGCTTTTGCAACCATCACCCCATGCAAAAAACACAAAATAACCTCCAACCACCTTCACAGAAATTCCATAGCTGATGATCGCACTTGCACCTTCATAGAAGCTTGCCCTCACTAAAAAATTTCTTGGAGAACAAGGAAAACGCAAAGAATGACACCCAACAATGCACTATCAAATATTGCACAGACATTTGCTATGTTTTTAGAGGATTTTATAGGCAAGTGTTACAACCATTACCACTAGTGTGTTGCAATCCATCACCACAAAACTGAGGCCATAAATAAAACAACATTAGTTGCAACAATGGCCCAAATGGAAAAACCCACAAAACAAAAAAAGAATCACACTAACATATAGCAATAGAATGAGAGCCAACAATTCCTTAACAAAAATTTCGTAGGTATTTGCTATGTTCCCCAAGGTTTTAAATGGTAGGTGTTATTACAACCAATAAACAAAGGGAGAAGTATATGTTGCTTACAACTAATTTGACATACATTCATATCTACACACGTAGAAAAGAAAATGATATGGAACTGAAGAAGTACATACTTTTATATGGCAATATATTTCGAAGCAACAGATTCCTATCTATGCATTAGATGCATGAAATTGATAAAGATGCAGGTGGAAAACAAAATGTACACCGATATATATGAATGCGGAGGTAGATGCAAATATATATGCATTGTTGATTGTTGTCAAGCAGCTTTAGAACTGGTAAGGATGACAAAACTTCCATCCAAAGTTCACACATATAGCCTATCGGGTAAAAGTTTCCATATAGAGGCAATTGTTGCAAAGCAATAAAGATTATTTTATTTATCGTTTCCATATAGGGGTGATTGTTGCAAAGCAATAAAAACAAACCAATAACAACATTTTTTCATATATGCATTCCATAGACTGGCAATGGCCACAATAATATTTAGAGTTCTAAAGTTACCAAAGCAATTGAATAGTTTATGTTACTTTCCATAGGGCATTGTTGACTATTGTTTTATAGCTTTAGCTATTATGAAAATTGTGAGCCACCATAGTGATGACTATTTCTACAAATGACATACATACATATTCACACCGAAAGTTGTCAATACATGTGAAAGAAATATAGATAAGTTTAAATGCACATATATGTGTATGTTTCCTGCGTAGAGGAAACCAACATCACTTGGCACAACTTGCCATGGAAACATTGTTTCATGTATGTGCTACATATATTGGCAATGGTTGCAATAATACCATGCATTTAAAACTTACCAAAGTAATTGAGTAGTTTATGGTATTTTCAATAAGGCATTGTTCAGTGTTGGGTTGTAGATTGAGCTGGACAACATACACAACAAACATTATAGCCAAGAGCCATATGATATCCATATCCAACATGACATTATTATTAGACATCACAAAGTAGTAGGGAGAATATTTGAGAAGCATTAGATGCATACACACTCACATATACAAATAAATCATAGACACATATATCTACATAGAACTCTGTCAAGATATTGTATGCACTATGAACATTGAAAACAAGATCAGAACAACATTCTATTTAAAGAAACTCACAAATACATCTAAATATTAAATTTTGCATGCATATACACATACATATCGATTATAGACACATATATCTACACACATCTGTATCAAAAAGTTGTATCCACTAAGAAATTTGAATTACATGCATGTATATTTATGAATATGCATACAACCATGTCCACAAGTATATATATGAACAATTGTAAATAATGATACATATCTTAAATAGGACAACATAACTATATAAACAAACAACATAAAATAAAATTAGAAATATAAAATTAAAATGGAACAAAATTATAAGCAAGGGTATGTGCAGGATCATCATGCAAAAAACAGGCCCTTAAGTGGCAAAAAATTCAGAAAAATCAGTGTTAGGCAACTTGACGTAAATATTTGAATAAGTTATCTATATTATTTCAAAAATATGTAAGAATATAATTTGTAGAAAATTGAATTTAGTTTCTAAAATACTAGGTTTATTTAAAAATAAATAAAATCTATTTGGTGAAAATTTGAAATTTCAATGCAGTACTTAAATTTCAGGGAAAAAAAGAAGTAGGTGTCTGTTTGACCACCCTAACCATAATAAAATGATAATATTTTTTTTATAAGATTTTAGATATAAGTAGAAGACTCATGTCCTGATGTGATGCATATTTTTTGTAATTTTTTCCAAGTAAATAATTAATTATGAATTTTTTATTACAAATTTTAGAAAATATAAAACTCGTGATGTCCGACCACCTTAACTTGGTCAAAAATTCATGAAATTTATTTTTCTTTTTAATCCCATAGTATGTGAAGCATAGAATGTGACGATGTTTGGATTCAAAATATGATACCGCTTTGAAAGTTATAGATGTTTTTCAATCAGCCTATTGATCGTGACTTTAGTCATAATTCTAATAGAAAATGAATAATAATTATTTATTAAATCAAATTAAATCATAATTTATATTTTTGGAAAGCTGATAATCTCCTCTAAAAACCCTTTTCGTTTCATTAATTTTGGGTGAAAAAAAAGTCATCAGCCACATACCCCCATAATATTGCCACTTTTTGGCGCACCATGATCCTGCACATACCCGCAACATAAAGAATAGAAAAGAAAACAAGTGTATCTTTTTTTCTTAAACATTATAAGTTATACTTCATTGTCTTAAAATATAACCAATTAAATGAACAACAAAGCAATAGCAGTAGAAAGGAAAGGTCTTCTGATGTGACAAGCACTGCAAAGGAAGAAAAAAAGAAATAAATTTCTAGTCAATAAAAACTATCAGAAATATCCAAAGTCACAATTAGGCATGTTTGTTTTGGCATTCAAGGAAGTATGACAACTATCTCTGGAGACTCTTGCATAGCAGGGGAAATAGTAGGCAAATCTGACAGTAACAACTTGCACTCAACTTCAAAGTTAATCCTTGCAACTTTCACTATTATTGTTTTAAGCCTTGTTTCTGAATTATAGGTCCGATTTTTAATAAGAATAGTGAAAACAAATGAGGTTTAGGTGAAAACATTGATAATAGACTCAACAATCATTGCAAAGGAAGACTCATATATGCAACATGTAAAGTTGTTTTGCTGACATCTGCAATAAGCTTGTTGCAGCCTCATCAAAAGCAGTAGCCCAAATCTCGCTTGTGTGGTCTTCCATTTTTAGCTGCAATAAATATCGTTGTATGGAATTTAGGGAAAAACCATGCATTTTGCTCAGATTGTTCACACTTTTCCTTGCATTGTCTGCCATTGGCCTACAACAGACATGCAACGTAATTGAATGCATCCATTTTTATATATTTTACTATTGCCTTGACAGTAGCTTGCAAAGTTTCTGGCAAGCCAAGGTAGTGATCCAAGATATATGCAATAGTGACTCTCCCATTTTCCAAAGCAACCTTTCGAGGAATTGTCTGAGGTGGCTCAACAATAGGTGGATCAATATGTCTTCATTGGATCAAGGGTTGTGCTTTTGGTATGTCAGTATTTATATATAGAAGAGTCCATGCAGCTGTGTTCAAAACCGGTCCATTGAAGTACCCAACACATATTTTTAACAACAAGGATGAGAGTTGAACTAGGGGTGTACAACTGTTTCAACTCATCACCCTTTGCTTCCCAATTTGAGCTCCACAAATTAACATCAATTGAAAAGGATGACAAATCATTAAGTTTAACAGTCCTCTGAATTATTTGGGACTAATCCTTTCTTTGTATAGTCGATACCATTCCTACATGCATCACAATTCCAATAATATCAATCAAACTGTTATTGGTGCAATTTACAATTTCATTTATTGGGATGAATTTATGTAATGTCTCGTCGCACAAACCCCAAAGGAACAAATAAAAAATGCAAAAAAAAATTCTTTCAAAAAGAACATAAGAAGTGTACTTAAGTATTCCAACATAACAATGTTCTAAGTTGTACAAATAATTCCCTTGGGGTACACAAGGTGACATTACCAAACTAACCCATAACAAGATAATAGATTAAACATTAAATGTACAATTATGTATCCATTCATTCACATAACACCATTTAAAAACATCCATTAACGTTAACCACATTAATAAGAGTACTCCAAATAAAACCATACATGCAAATCACAAATAAATTAATCATGAAGATATTAAGTATATATATTTCCACAGATATAACATAACATGATCAGTATTTACAAATGGTAGCTCATGAATGATTACATGATATGAATATACATTACATCAGTTTGATAGTACACCGTAATGAACACATATACAAAATTACATCAAAGTCTTCCCAACACACGTCGGAGTGATACATCAATAAATGAAATACATCTGGTAACATATGAATCCTCGATCAACAACATCTGCAAAACTCTGCACTTAATGGTACAATTGCATCTAAAAGGGAACCCAACGAGGTGCGTAGCATGTTCCACACAACCACCCCATGATGGGAGTAAACAAGGAAGGATCCCCGACCAAACTGTACCTCCAAATAGTAACACAAGACTAACTCTAGACAAGATAATATAATATCAAAAGACCACATAGAAAACTAAACAATGATAAATCACCAAAAGCCATAATAATAGACCACTTCCAGAGGATTTCAATAAAAACAACTCAAAAAGGAATGCTAGAGGAGAGTGTCATCGCATGGCTTCACATGGATTATCCAGACAACCTATCACAAGGTGCCACCTCCATCTATGGTTCTCCTGACAGCCTATCTCAAGCCACCACTCCATAGGGTTACTCATGCGGAATCGTTAACCTCTCGTGAGGACGAGGCAATGATCATGCCAACCACAGCCTTCTCGGCTCACCTTTAACTTCTATGATAGCACTAACAGGCGGACAAGGCATTCATAATTATCTTGATTATTGTTTACCTACCCACCCCCTAATTAATTACTTAGGTTATCACTGATTACTCTAACTCTACGTGGGTTACCCTGACAACCCCTTTGTGCATTGGCCCCCACTTAGAACCACTCTCCCTAGACACCCAAAACATAATATATCCAACACAAAAGGATTGTACCAACAAGAATTACTAAACCAATAACTGGAATATCCATGAGGCAAAACCATCTCACCAAAATCATATGAATAACATTCCCAAAATGGTACAATCCAAGTGTAAATTAAAATCACAACCATAGTCAAAACATAGGCCAAATTTCATAATACGATATCAAAAATAAACATCAATACCCCCACCTCTGGAAGTTCCTAATCAACAACTTAAGTTCCTATAACAGGATAAACTAACTCTAGGGTTTCCCACATGACATAAACCTCAAATAAGAGAAAGCCACAATTGATTAAACGAATGATCTCGAGAGAAAACAATTACATAAAACAATGTCATAAATCTCATTTTAATACACAAGTTTCGCCAATTAAATAAATCAATTACTTGAGAAAATCCAATTCAATTCAAAGCACATAATTTATTTCTAATTTACACATTTACATTATAACATTGCAATTTTCTTAAAATTATCATATTAAATTCATATACGGAGCATATCAAATCTGCTATATATATATATAATAAAGCATATATATAAAAATCATTTTGTAAAACATATTATAAAATTAATGAAATATTATATTGTAAAATTACATCTATATATATATAATATATAAATAAAATCATACATAAAAGAAAATGTGTTTAATAAAAATGAATTTAATTTAAAAAAAAAACATAACACCGACTATTTGCCACCCACCCCTGCAGCCTATGGTACTTACCACAGTGTGTGGGGGGGCCGCAACCCCCACACAGTTGCGTATAATAGCCTTGGCTTCCGTGCGTAGCCGGTGGTGGTTGTGAACCACCAACCATGAGCTGTGGGGTGGTACGGACCTGGGCCAACCACTCCCCCCAAAAAAATAAAATATATATATATATTTTTTTTATAATATAAATTGTTTTATATATTAAATCTCATTTCCAGAGAGTTACAAATTCCAAAACTCAGAAACATAGAAATTCATATACTTTAAAACACCTAGAATTTTCATAATAAATATGTATATATGTATTTTTATATACAATTCAATTTTTATAAATATATAGACTTATGTAAATATATATATATACAGACAAGTATATATATATATATATAAATATGTATATATTTAGCCATAATTAGCAATTAAATAAAATAAACAATCTGTTCTATATCAGACACAAATAAATATGGGCATGCAAATTCAACATAATAACAAAATGATTTTCTTTCCAAACAATAATTTCTTAACCAAATTTTATTGATGAACTACAAAAGATTTAACTATAGTTTTCAATAGAAAAATTCAAAGGTTTAACAACACAAATTTTCAATCACAGAAAACCTCTTTTAAAACATAGAGAAATTAATTTTCAAACATGGCAGACAAAATTTTGTTCACAAAATATTAAATCTAAAGAAATAATAATGTAAAAGAACCTGGAGTCCTTCGTTCGATGTAGAATCCAAACACAATAGCCTTCTTCCTTTTTCGAAAGTAGAATCCCCTCTGCAGCTTCTTCTCAATTTCCTTCCTTCAGCTAACTTCTGAATCAATCCTTCTTTTCTTACAGAACAATTTTTACCATGAAGCACAAAAAAAACTATTTATTTTTTCTTTTTTCAGACCAAAAACCAGAAAACCCTTATGTGTGTAAAACTCCCTCACAATTAAAATAAAATTAAAATAAATAAAGCTCTTCTTCTTTTTCCTCTAAAATCCTCCACATTCATTGGCTCTTTTCTTGCTTTTTAAAAGCACACACTTATCTCACAAATTTTATTTAAAAAATCATTATTTTCACATGATATTATCCTCACAAGATATTCTCTTCTGATTTTCTAATTTAATATCTGGAAAAAGATAATATATAATTATCACCATCATTATTTATTTAAATTAATTACTTACACTGTTAATTAATTAAATAACTTTTAATTTACAATATTTAAATTCCAAATTACAATTACCCACAATTAATCAAATGTATCCCCAAAATATCACTAATTTATCCCACATAAAATAAAGATAAATTAAATGACAACGACCATAATTAAGATAAATAAACAACAATAATATAGAGACAAGGATGAAGCCAAAACCATGACACAATAAGACTCACAATGGGATGACGGACTTGAGATGGGGACACTTCCTTATCAACTCCCTTTTTCAACATTGTACCCGTTGGGTTAATTTAATGCTCGCCCTATCTTGCCGAAGCAAGTGGAATCGAGAATTTTATTCTTGCAATTCCTGCATACATACAAATGTCAAGTAACATGTAAATCTCCATTGCAGACACACTGTGAAAGGAAATCGTGGGGTAGCAGGGCACTGACAAGTGAGTGATGCTACTCCGTCCTTTCACCAAGACTCACTAAAGACACATCAGAAAACATAGCATCATAGAATCACAACATCGTCACATATAATATTAAAGAAAACCATAGCATAATCAAATAGTCTAACCACCACATAAAGTATCATAAATCATCATAATAATGTCAAGTGCAGCAAACCAACCAAACTAAGAATCGACACACAACCAAGTTGGTGCACTAATCACCATCACAAACCAAGTATCAAACCAACACATAAGAGTATCAAAGAGTCTCAAAGAGTATCAGCAACAAGGGGGTTTTACATCCTCCCCCCTAGAACATGGCTTACTCCTGGAAGCCAGTAAATAAATATGGGTAAGCCTCTTTAATATAGGACACATCCTCCCATGTCACCGAAGTTTCGTCATTCGGGTCCCACTGAACCATCACCTGATCAATATATGTGCCCCTGAGGGTGAGTCTCCGATGTTGTAACACAACCATGGGCTCGAGAGCTAGCTACCTATCCTTGACTTGTAGAGCATTCCAATCAAGTACGTGAGTAACATTAGGATAATATGGTCTAAGGACTGAAACATGAAAAACATCATGAATCCGCGACAAACTAGGTGGCAAGGATAGGTGGTAGGCAACAGCTCCAATCCTTTCTAACACCTCAAATGCCCCTACAAAGCGGGGCACAAGCTTAGAACCCTTTCCATAATGAATAGGGCTCTTCCGCGGACGTACTCGAAGAAACACCCGATCACCAAATGCAAACTCCTGATCAACTCTATGTGCATTAGCGTACTACTTTTGTCTATCTTGAGCTGCTACAAGATGCTCTCGGATGGGAGTTACTTGTTCCATCTCGAAGCATTTTGGGTCCAAGGATAACCCTGTCCTCTAACTAATCCCAGCTCAAAGGGGTACGACAAGGATGACCATATGAAGCCTGAAAAGGAGCCATGCTAATCGAACTATGGTAACCATTATTATAGGAAAACTTGACTAAGTTCCCAACATAATTGTTGGTCCATGACATACATGTGGAGCATATCCTCAAGCACCTGATTTACTCTCTCATTCTGACCATTTGTCTCAAGATGGTAGGCAGAACTAAAGTTCAATTGAGTCCCTAAGGACCCCTACAAAGATGTCCATAACACGGATGTGAATACTAGATCTCTATCAGAAATGATTCTTCGTGGTATCCCATGCAATTGAACAATGTCTTCCATGAACACCCTAGCCACCACAAAAGTAGTATAGGAAGACCGGAAAGGAGAGAAATGGGCTACCTTGGTCAATTTGTCCACAGTGACCATGATAGCGTCATGTCGCCTAGAAGACATAAGCAAGCCGACTATGAAATCCATAGAGATAATGTCCCACTTCCATTCTGGAACAAGATGAGGCTGCAAAAAACCTGCTGGATGATGATGCTCCACCTTAACCCTCTAAAATTCTAGACATCTAGCCACAAAATCGGTGATATCACGCTTCAATCCTGCCCAAAAATACAGTGAGTGTAGATCCGCATACATTTTCTTAACTCCAAGATGTGTCGAATAAGGTGCCCGATGGGCTTCAGTCAAGATTAGGGTACGAAGACCCTCTGTAGGAGGTACATACATTCGTCCTACATAGTACAAGACACCATCAGAATCCAATGAGTATCCAGCAAATTTTCCTTCTAGAATTCTACCCAACTCAATTTCAAATTTCACCTCTTGATACCAATTGTCTAAGGAGAGAACGATGAGGATTTGACTCCTCAAATAAACCTCAAGAGCCACTGCAAAAATATCATGTCTACGTTGGCTCAAAGCATCTTCCACCACATTCTCTTTTCCCTGGATATACTTAACCTCAAAATCATATTCGCACAAGAATTCCATCCACCTTCTCTATCTTGCATTCAGGTTGGGCTGCGTGAAGATGTATTGCAGACTACGATGATCCGTATGCAAATCAAACCGATGCCCTAAAAGGAAATGTCTCCACCTTACCATAACATGAACCACAACGGCCAACTCAAGATCATGTGTGGGATAGTTTAGTTCACGATCCTTAAGTTTTCGGGATTCATACGTAATCACTCGCCCTTCTTGCATCAAAATGACCCCTAAGCCTTCCAAGGAAGCATCTGTACATACAACAAATGCCCCCGTAGGATCCGGTACTACCAAAATTGGTGCACTGGTCAGCTTTTCCTTAAGAGTTTGGAATGCTAACTGACATTGATCTGACCAAAGAAATTTCTTCTTCTTCCTCTAAAGAGAGGTAATAGGATGTGCAATCCTAGAAAAACCTTGGACGAACCACCAATAATAGCCTACTAGTCCCATGAAACTGTGAATTTCTGAGACATTCATAGGTGCGGGCCAATCCACAATAGCCTGAATCTTCGCAAGATCCACAAAGATTCCCTCACTTGAAATGACATGACCCAAATATTGAACTTCAGTCTTAAAGAATTCACACTTTGCCAGGTTTTCATACAACTAGTTGTCCCTTAAGCACTGTAGCACCTATCTCAAATGTTCCTCATGTTCCTCCATAGATTTGGAATAAATCAAAATATCATCGAGAAACCAAAGGATGAATTTATCCAAATACATTCAGAACACCCCATTCATTAAGCTCATGAAGACTAAAGGTGCATTTGTCAACCCAAACAACATCACAGTGAACTCGTAATGTCTGTATCGAATGTGAAATGTTATTTTATGAATATCAGGTTCCACAATCCACAACTGATGATACCCTAATTTGAGATCAATCTTAGAAAATATCTTCGCTCCTTTTATCTGATCGAAAAGATCATCAATACTAGGCAAGGGATATCAGTTATTCACCGTTACTTTGTTCAACTGCATGTAATCAATACATAGATAGAGAGAACCATCCTTCTTCTTTACAAATATTATGGGTGCTCCCCAAGGGGAAACACTTGGGAAAATAAACCCCTTAGCCAACAGCTCCTCCAATTGCAAACAGAGTTCTTGACGCTCTTGCATTGTCATTTTGGTATGGAGCCTGAGATATAGGCTCAGCTCCTGGTACTGGATCAATTCTGAAATCTACATCTCGCTTTGGCAGCATACCTGGTATCTCGCTCGAAAAAACATCAAAAAACCCCTTAAGGAGAGGGTAATCATTAAATGACACCCCTCGACTATCCTCTGAATCAAGATCACTCACAGTAATTGCAAAAAGCTGACAACCCTGTAGGAAAAACCTCTTAAGTTGCATAGCAGAGATCATTCGCAATGATATGGGCCTTTGAATACCCACGATCTCCATCTCCTTTCTGGAATCATTGACGCACCACACTGATTTATGATGATAGTCTATCATGGCATGGTGTGCACTCAACCAATCCATTCCCAAGACTACATCATACGAGCCAAGTGGTAGGATCCAAAGATCCACCTTAGTTTTCAATGCCCCTACATCTAGACTACAACCCTGAACAAGCTTCTCTACAAGAACCTTTGACCCTGAGGCCTGTTCAACCTACCATTTTATGCCTTGGCTAGATGCCACCAAGCTACATCGCTCTACTACTGAAGGAGATATAAAAGAGTCATATGCACCAAAATAAAAAAGTATGGAAATACTAGTATCATGCAAAACACCTGATGTCTGGATCACAGTGCCCTGTTATTCTGCTTGATGATTCTCCACTGTCGCAAATAGCTGATGTGCTCTACCTGTATCGCCCACTGTTGGCTTAGAAGTAGCTGGTCTCTGGCTAAAACCTGTAGTACTCATTTGTGGACACTGCCTGACAATATGTCCCTGTTGCCCACATGAGAAATAGCTTGTGCCTCGCCCAAATCTTCTAACACCAGATGATGCAATTGACTGCTGAAGACTGCCTCATGAAGGTGTCGACTGTGTGCTTTGTGTAGGCTGCACAAAATGGTCTGGTCTATTACACTGCCAAATTCGGTTCCTCCTATTCTGAGATCTATCAATCTATTGAGATTGTGGTTTGTTCTGTTTGGGCTATGACTGTTGCTGCTACTGCTGACCACCCTTATAGGGTGCCTAAAAAGTCCTGGAAGACCCTGTAGCTTGAGGCTGTCCACCTCTAGAACCAAAACCTGATGTTGGAACACTGCTAATCTGAACTCCAGTATGTCCACCCAATGCCATTACCAAATTTTCTTCTACTAGACGAGCCTTCTCAACCGCTACCTCCATTGTCTTTGGCTCGAATACTCTAACTCCACCACTGATTTAGGCGTTTAAGCCTTGAACAAAATGTTGAACCAACATTCCCTCATCATGACTGATTCCTGCATATTGCTTCAATTCATAGAATTTTCGCTCATATTGTTCAACAGACATCGACATCTGCTTAAGGTCATGAAACTCATCTGCCCTGCATTGCCTCCAATGATCTGAAAGGAAGTGAGCCCTAAACCTATCCAAAAATAACTCCCATGTGACCATGCTGATATCCAGATGTAACTTTTTCTCTTCTAGCCACCACCAAGTGGATGTGAAGCCTCTCAAATGCATGACTACGCACCGAGCTTTGGTATTGTTACCATAGGAGTGCATCGCAAAGCATCGATCAAAATCAATTAACCATGTATCTACTTCCAGACCTCCTCCAAAACCATCAAATGTAGGCAGGTGATCTCTCATCAAGTCTTTCATATGACCAGCTATCACTGCATCTTGATCTGCCATTACTTCCCTTCGCCTTAGCGACCTTTCCCTTTCTCTCTCGACCTATGGCTCCTCCACCGGCCTGGGTCCCAACCGATCAAGAATCTCCCCCAGAAGGTGCTACAACTGTCCATCTAAATTAGGTTGTCCCGAGTTCTGACCACCACCTTACGGATTGTGTTGAGGACTCTATCGTTCCTCGTGCTCTGAGTCGTGGGAACTCGGTGGTGATGGACTTTGGCAGTTGGCTCTATGGCAACCACGTTGGCCTCTTCCTCGGCCATGACCTCTACCTCGAGGCATGTTCCTACACAAAAATTAGAGTTATGTAAGATCAAGAGTTAATGCAAAGGTTTCCTAACGAACACAAATTACCTAGAGAACCCAGCGTTAGCAACCTTGGCTCTGATACCAAATTGTAATGCCCTGTTGCGCAAACCCCAAATCAACATTTATAAAAAATGCAACAATTTTTTTTTTTTAAAAGAACATAAGAAGTGTACTTAAGTATTCCAACATAACAATGTTCTAAGTTGCACAACTAATTCCCTTGGGGTGCATGAGGTGACATTACCAAACTAACCCATAACAAGATAATAGATTAAACATTAAATGTACAATTATGTATCCATGCATTCACATAACACCATTTAAAAGCATCCATTAATGTTAACCACATTAATAAAAGTTATCCAAATAAAACCATACATTCAAATCACAAATAAATTAATCATGAAGATATTAAGTATATATATTTCCACAGATACAACATAACATGATCAGTATTTACAAATGGTAGCTCACGAATGATTACATGGTATGAATATACATTACATCAGTCTGATAGTACAACATAATGAACACATGCAAAATTACATCAAAGTCTTCCCAACACACGTGGGAGTGATACATCAATAAATGAAATACATCTAGTAACATATGAATCCTGGATCAACAACATCTGTAAAACTCTGCACTGAATGGTACAACTGCATCAAAAAGGAAACCCAACGGGGTGTGTAGCACGTTCCACCCAACCACCCCCGTGCTGGAATTAAATAAGGAAGGATCCTTGACCAAGCACCTCCAAACAGTAACATAAGACTAACTCCAGGTCCAAGATAACATAATATCAAAAGACCACACAAAAAACTAAACAAGGTTCACATGGATTATCCAGAATACCAATCACAAGGTTCCGCCTCCATCTATGGTTCTCCTGACAGCCTATCTGAAGGCCCTGCTCCATAGGGTTACTCATGTGGAATCGTTAACCTCTCGTGAGGACAAGGCAATGATCATGCCAACCACAGCCTTCTTGGCTCACCTTTAGTCTATGATAGCACTAATAGGCGGACGAGGAATCCATAATTATCTTGATTATTGTTTAACTACCCACCCCCTAATTAAGTAGTTAGGTTATCACTGATTACTCTAACTCTACATGGGTTACCCTAACAGCCCCTTTGTGTGTCGACCCCCACTTAGAGCCACTCTCCCTAGAAACCCAAAACATAAAATATCCAACACAAAAGAATTGTATCAACAAGAATTATTGAACCAAAAAATGTAACATCCGCGAGGCAAAATCATCTCGCCAAAATCATATGAATAACATCCCCAAAATGGTACAATCCAAGTGTAAACTAAAATCACAACCATAGTCAAAACATAAGCCAAATTTCATAATACGATATAAAAAATAAACATCAGTATCCCCACCTCTAGAAGTTCCTAATCAACAACTTAAGTTCCTATAATAGGATAAACTAACTCTAGGGTTTCCCACATGACATAAAACCCAAATAAGAGAAAGCCAAAATTGATTAAACGAATGATCTCAAGAGAAAACAATTACATAAAAAATGTCATAAAACTCATTTTAATACACAACAAGTTTCGCCAATTAAATAAATCAATTACTCAAGAAAATCTGATTCAATTCAAAGCACATAATTTATTTCTAATTTCCACAATTAGATTATAACATTGCAATTTTCTTAAAATTATCATATTAAATTCATATACGTAGCATATCAAATCTGTTATATATATGTGTATATATACATATACATATATATGCTTTTATGCGTATATATATAAAATAAAGCATCTATATATCAATCATTTTATAAAACATATTATAAAATTAATAAAATATCATACTGTAAAATTATATCTATATATATATAATATAATCGAAATCATACATAAAAGAAAAAGCGTTTAATAAAAACTAATTTAATTTTAAAAAAAACATAACATCGACTATTTACCACCCACCCCTACAGCCTGTGTTACTTACCA
>VDFB02167407.1:0-12547 GCA_007258455.2 Sequoia sempervirens
TCAAGGCTCCAGGTCACAGAGGGCCAAGCGATGAAGGTTACCCTAACTTACCTCAGCTTAGTGGGATGTTAGGAAATGTGGGATGAGAATGATGAGGACTATAAGGTACTTCAATCACCCTACATACCTGAAATATAGGATAGGGCTATGCGAGCCAGTTTTTTGGTTCAACACTATGCCTCAGGAAGCTCTCTGCCTGAGGATGGAAGCACGGTCACAGGATGACAACACAACGCACTGGCATCTCTCAAGTGCACTGGCATCCGTATGACCAGACAACTAAAGAGACAAGGTCAAAATTAGGAAAACAAGCTAACGACCCAACTAACTACTATTAAAGGGCCAAACCAATGCTATGAAGTAAACTAAATATCCCCTAATATGATAAAGTAAAAATGCAAGAGTTAGGGTGGCAAGAATGATCTCACAAAGGAATTCCTTCACCAGTTAGCTCCCAAAAGTATGTTCACCTACACACAAAGAGGAGGAAAATTGTTGGGTGGATGTATATGGGCCTTCGTCAATCAGACCCCCGCTTAGGTGTTTCCACCTCCACGGACCGCCAAGAAATCAAGTATGATAAAGAAAGTAATGTAATGAAGAACACAAAAACACTACAAAACAGTAAATGTGCCTACTCAACCAAGTAATAGAGGAGAGGAATGGGAAGCTTACCACCTCCACCAATAGCACTCAAGGCCAATGGAGGAGAGAATGAGAGTAATGAAGCCTCTACTACAATGGTGTTGTCCCACATTTTCTCTACTGAAGTGATGGAGTAAAGTAGTTGCTACTATGGAGTGCAAAAGTGCTACTAAGAGTGTGCTAAGAGATGAAGCTAAATGCTTGAAGTTGTGATGGAGCTCTGTAGAAGTTGGAATGCATGTAGAAGGAGGGAAATTGAAGGAGAGATGAAGAAAATGACCATATTCAGGTCGGTCGACCAAAGGGGGCATTACAAGTTGACTACCAATGAGAAGTGTAATGCCTCTACAGGTTCAGCCGCACGAATTTTCCAAGGACATAAGTGTGCCACGTGGACATCCACACACCACATAGATGTCTACACGCCGCATGGGAGTCCTTGAAAGAAATTCCTCCACTGACGCTCAAAACAGGCGGCAAGTGGAATGAAGGCAGTGGGCTTAGGTGTAATTAAGCCTCTAAACTTGGTTTTCTAAAGTGGAGCAAGGCAAAAGAGGAATTTGCATAAGGGGTGAAAATTCACTCCTATACATTTTCACCGCTTTGAAGTGAAACCGCGAATCGCGATGAGAGCCGGTAAAGTAGATCGAAGAAGAATGAATAAGGTTAAAGAAATGTATACGAATGCGTCCTGAAGCGAGACCCGCGATTTGGCGAATTTGAAGGTCTTGGCGGGCAAAGAAAGGACTTCATAGCTTCTTGGAACTATATGAATTTGAAAGCATCTTACGAGCCCGTAGGTGCAAGGGAGAAACCTGCAAGATCTCTCTCACATGAAGGAAGCCCAGGCTGAAATGCAGGCATGGGGCCCTTGGGGCACGCGGGAAGGTGTCCCCAGAGCTTCACATGGAGGTCACGGGAAGCATCCCCAGATGCTCACATGGGAGCTAGGAAAGTGTCCTATAGACCTCTGGGGCACAGGGAAGGTGTCCTTCCAAGATCTCACATGAAGGAAGCCCAAAGCTCCCACCCAAACCTATATAGGCACAGCCAGGGGAGAGGAAGTAACCCCAAGATCTCTTGCATGGAGAAACCCAAGAAAGCACCTTGAGACCTATATAGACCTATAGGGAGCCACCCCAGATCTCTTCCATCAAAGGAAGTGACCTACAAGCTCTGAAATTTGTAGGGAGGTATCCCCCAAGATCTCTCGCATGGAGGAAACCTAGGAAAGTGGACTCCATAGAGTCAGGAAGTGGCCACGTAGGAAAGTAAGTGGATGATCACACATACCATCAACAATTTTGGAAGATGTTCGAAGGGGTCCCTTGGGAACCCATCGGGAAGAAGGGGTTCGCTCAAGGGATGCACAACTCGAAAGTAGATGTTCTCTTTCTCGAATCGATCCATCATCAAGGGATCCTTTTGAAAGATGTTCACTTCATCAAGGAATTCAAAAGGAAGAATATGCCCCCACGTGAGGGGAAGGTCAAAGATGTTCCTGCTTCGGAGGGAGGTTTTCAAGTCCTTTCTTTATGAACCCATGATGAAGGAAACATGTTCCGTTAGGGTTCCAAGTTGATAATGTGATTCTAAAGAAAGGTTTACAAAGATTTTCAAGAAAAGATTCGTTGGAAACGAATGCATTTTCTGGAAATCATAATGTTGAAGAAAGGCATTGTCACACATGAGAGGGATAACTCAAGCAAAGAAGAGAGAAAGATAAAGAGAAATAAAAAGAGAAAAACACAAACAAAGGGCACATGGGTAGCTTGATATTTGAGGGTCAGAACAACTTATATATATATATATGTATGTATGTATGTATGTATGTATGTATGTATGTATGTATGTATGTATAGTAATAGTATATAAATGAACTTTCATCAACCCCCTACTATATTAGACCATATAAAGAATGCATGAGAAAGAAAAGTAAAAATAAAAAATTGGGTCAACATGGAAGGGAAGCCTAAATGCCCCCAACACTTTGCATCATCCCCAATTTATCAAAAATCAAGCACAAACATGGAAGAATGATGATACAAATAGAAGAGGGTTTACAACACATAAAACACACCTGCATCCAAGCACCAATAAGGGTGACAAAGGGCCATCACGGAGCACACATAACATCACATCACAAACACACACACACAAGATCAAGGCGAGGCCTCCTATACCTAACATTGATCATTGGAAGTCGTCAGCTGGCCTCCCCTCTAGATCATCATATAGGGAAGGAGGATGGAAGCTTGCGAGGTGGGATGATGTTAAGAGAAGAGGCCCTCCTGCAGCAAAGGGCTAAGGAAGAGGGCCCAACAAGGTCTTCTTCCCTGAGATCTTGTGGAGCTAGGGTTAGCGATTTTGTGAAGATCGCTGACAAGGCCAAAAATTCATCCACATAGTTAAACATGCATCTTACAAGAGCGTCGTGTTTAACCTTAGTGAACAGGGTAGGCTACACCTGAGATTCATCGCTAGGCTCGCCGAATGACTCGGGAGCAGTGACGAACTTAGGGGAAGCCAAAACTAGTTCCGTCACTAGGACAAAACAAGTCAGCACAAGAACACCTTGTGAAGAAGGTGGGATCCTCTTACATCCTTCATTACTAGAAGGACCACATTCCACCTTTTGCTTCATCGGAGGAGATGAACTCCCCACAAACGAGGCTAGAGGTGGTGAGGAAGAGGAGGAAAGAACCATAGTGGATACAATTGAGGTATTAGTCATATCCATGGGCTTCGGGAAAGGCAAGATATTCAGGATAGACATCAACAAAGGTGGCTCCATCGAAGGAGTGACGAACACCTATACCTGCTTGGGGTTAGGTGCATTTGCACTCGCAATGGAAGCTGGAAGCAACACAAAACTAGACTGAAGAGAAGTAGAAGGAAGGGGAGAGGAAGACACTATAGGAGGCCTTGAAGTAGGGGTGGTTGTTTCTTCCTCCCTTTGTGAGGTGGCTTGCTCAACTAGGAGAGCTTTTTCATTGGCGCTTGCACTCGTGCGCAAGGCAGTTTCTATGAGTCTTTGAGTTGGAGGCTGGAGGCTGGAGGAACAAAAGCCCCCATCAACCATGGGGAACCGCCCACTACAACCGGCTTTCGCTGGGGAGGCGGAACGACTTCGAACCTTTATGCGCCCAGAAGCTACTGGGGAGTCGTTCCTCAAGTGTTCTTTGGCAAGGCTCTTCTTCCTACTCACCAAATGGCGGTGAGCGGCAGAGGTCGCTGGGTTGCCGTGACAAAAGAGACTTCCGCGTATATCTTCTCCACGGTACCAAATGTTCTTGCGGCCCTACCGCATTAGGAAAGTTCTAATGCAGATGCTTAGGTTAATTAAGTGGGCACCATAGGATTCTCTCCCGCGCGTGGAGCAAAATCTGATGGTACCACAATAGAGTGAGAAGAAGCATCAAACTGACCAACGAAAGAGGAAGGAGGATATCGAGACCACTTCTCTTCTTCCTTCCTTCGTGCCTTAGTGGCATCATTGTCAGCTTTTAAGCAGACCCTATGTGAAACAACATAAGGCAACAAAGGGTATCTCACTTTTGGCCTTAGTCGCCCCTTCTTATAATTTTGATATGTTTGGTGTAGGAGGTTCATCCTAGGTTGAAGAGGACCAACGGGCGCAAACCAAGAGTAGTCTAAGGAGTAGCTACCATGAGAAATTAGTGGTTTATATCTGGTGTCATGAATTACATGTACGAACCCCTTGTGGATAAATTTTAAGCATTTATGCACGACCGAGGGTACCATGTTCATAGCCACCAACCAAGGGATACCTAACTTTATTATAAAGAGCTCAGACCCAGGGATAATGTCAAATAGGAGTTTCACAGATTTAGGTCCAACCAAGATTGACAAGACAATACTACCCAAAGGGGGCACGAAAAGCCCATCATGCGTACAAATGGTGCTCATAGGTTCTTCGTACCCATCTTCATGTAAACATTTAATCAACATAATCTCCTTGGTTATTATGTTTACTTGTGATATTGGATCAATGAGAACACTCGCTACGATGTTTCCATTGATCTGTACAGGGATATAGAGAGGGGATGGTTCCTTGTTAAAACCCATTGGCAGGTCTTGTGAAGTGAAGGTTATACCAGTACAACTATCCATAGGCTGTGCATAGGGGATAGGTTGATGCAATAAGGAGGCCATTACACACACTAGACAATACTTTCACAGAGTCCCTAAAGGTTAAAGGATAAGGCGGTGACCCAATTGAGGTTTCATGATGGAACACCTTCAGAGCCTTCCAACTACGCAACTAGGGGTCGTAGGCTGGGTTGTAAGGCAACAACCTCACAACACTCACACCTACAACACTCCTAGAGTACAAGGAAAGGAATTGTTAGTATCACAAAATAGAACCAAAATGGTTCACATCGGGTTCACCAAAAATGTAAGAGAGGGGGACCAACCACGTTCAAGGCCCCAGGTCACGGTGGGACAAGAGCGGAAGGCTGCCCTAACTTACCTTAGCTTAATGGGGTGTTAGGAAATGCAGGATGAGAATGATGAGGACTATAAGGTCCTTTAATCACCCTACAAACCCGAAATATAGGACAGGGCTAGGTGAGCTAGTTTTTTGGTTCAACACTACGCCTTAGGAAGCTCTCTACCCGAGGACAGAAGTGCGGTCCTGGGACGACAACACGACACACTGGCGTCTCTCAAGTGTGTCGGCGTGTGTACGACTAGACAACTAAAGAGACAAGGTCGAACTTAGGAAAAAAAGCTAACATCCCAACTAACTACTATTAAAGGGCCAAAAAAATGCTATGAAGTAAACTAAATATTGACTAATATGATAAAGTAAAAATGCAAGAGTTAGGGTGGCAAGAATGATCTCACAAAGGAATTCCTTCGCCAGCTAGCTCTCGAAAGCACGTTCACCTACACACAAAGAGGAGGAAAATTGCTGGGTGGCTGTATAGGGGCCTGCCTCAGTCATACCCCTACTTAGGTGTTTCCACCTCCACAGACAACCAATAAAGCGAGTATGATAAAGAAAGTAATGCAATGAAGAACACAAAAACACTACAAAACAGTAAATGTGCCTACTCAACCAAGTAATAAAGGAGAGAAATGGGAAGCTTACCACCTCCACCAAGAGCACTCAAGGCTAATGGAGAAGAGAATGAGAGTACTCGAGCATCTATTGCAATGGTGTTGTCCCACACTTGCTCTATTGAAGTGATGGAGTAAAGTAGTTACTGCTATGGAGTGCAAAAGTGCTACTAAGAGTGTGCTAAGAGATGAAGCTGAATGCTTGAAGTTGTGAAGGAGCTCTGTAGAAGTTGGAATGCATGTATAAGGAGGGAATTTGAAGGAGAGATGAAGAAAATGACCATATTCAGGTTGGTCCGCCAAAGGGGACATTACAAGTCGACTGCTAATGAGAAGTGTAACACCTCTGCAGGTTCAACCGTGGGAATATGCCAGGGACATAAGTGCACTGTGCAGACGTCTAGGAATTTGTGTTTGATTTGTACAAATTATTGTGAAAGAAGAAATTTCTAATTGAGTCCATGAAGCTATTAGATTTATGAGAGAAATGAAAGTATGAGTGAATTAAATACTTAGATGTTATAGTGTGATTAATAAACTCTATCAATTTTATTTTTGAAGTTATTTATCTAAAATAGAGTTTTAATGGAGAAAACAATGGTTTCTTGCATACAAATAAATATAGGAAAAAATAGAGAAGGTAGTGACAGGTTAATGGATTTGGTGGGGTTTCAAAATGATATATCATTACATTTGATGGTGTGGGAATTAAATAAGAAAGAAATATAATGATACCATTCTTGGGCTAGTTGTTAATATGGTAGTAATAGAAAGAAAGGGTGTTGTTTTCTAGTTGATGCTAGTTTAAGATTTTTTATTTACATCCTCATCCCTTTAGTGTTGTATTTTTTTGGGTATGATTTTCCTAGTGATTCATGCTATGGAAAGTGGGAAAGTGATAGATAATTTTAGATGAAGTTGGAGGGTAGTCAAACAAGAAGATTGAGGGTGGGGGATGAAAAGATGTTGGTAAATTTCATGGATTACATAGAAAGAGAAATTTCTATTTCAGATCTCAAGTAACGGGTCATTTTTTGAATGCTTTCGAGACCTACAAAAGGGGTTAGCCTTCATAAAACAATGATAATATTCAATAACATGAACTCACATACACTTTGACATAATGTTTGGATCTTAAATTGATATAATAATTCTTTGAAATGCTACTCTTGACTTGCTCTTGAACGCTCTTAATGTTCACCTCTTGCTATATTCTTTCACTTAGTTTTCAAATGGTGAAATGACTAGGTATTTATAGGAATTTATTCAATTTCCCAAAAAATAGATCCCGATAGTTGAACTTTGCAAGTTGGGTTTCAAATGTTAAAATGCCAACACTGACATATTAAAAATTATGTTCCAACACAATAGGAGGACTTAGACGCCCTAGGGTGTCTGAATCCTGGCCCCATTTTTGAGGACATGAGGTGTTGGGGGAAAACCATTAAATGGATGCATTTGTTGAAAAATAGTAAAAATGGGCCTTAGAATGCATAATTTAAGAAATTAGGAACTCAATTAGGCTCAATATCTTAGGGGGGGACAAAACATAGTGTGATTGTCAAGGGTGATAATTTAGGATGCTACATTTACTTTGGTTATTTCCAACCCTTAGGTTTGGATTTTCCTTGGACATCCAACCCAAAAGGTTGGACTTACATATCAATGCTCAAAGGTGTTTTTTTAATTCAAAAATGGACACAACTTCAGCATGCCTCCATTGAAGGAGCATTTAATGCTAAGTTAGAAAAGACTACAATAATGGGCCGATTCTCTCTTAGCTTTAAATCACGTATTTTTCACTTCAAATGCATACGCTCTCTTATTTCACTTTTTGCTAAAGTCTCTACTTTGTCAAAAACTCCAGTAGTAATGTATTTCTTGAAGCCTACTCTCTGCTCTTGTTCATTGGAATTTTAAACAAACTCAAATCTTTACAGGACCTGGTCATATGCTGGCCATTCAAAAATAAAATGGATTTCTATTTTGTTTCCAAAAAGGAGATTACTAATACCTGGAATTTTTATTTTAGGTATCTTTAATTTCAAAACTAGTACAAAAGCCATGCCATTCAATAAGAAAAGATTTTAGTAGAAAATTGGTCAAGCAAACCTACATGGAAGCAGCCACCGGAAATGATTTCTTGGAAATATTTGAAAAAGTTGTTGATGACTTTAGGGAGCCATACTCAAATTCCCTAAGCAAGTTATGTCTTTCACAAAACAGTGCTACCTTTTCATGGCTCCCTCCCGGTTTTGGAAACCCTTTAATCTCCGGAACATTTAAAAATTACATTAGTTTAGAGCAGATCCTTCGGAAGCACTATGATTCTTAGTCTTTGCCGGTAATCGCAACCTTGAACCATCTCCCAATCTCACCGACTGCCTTTTCCCGGTTTGCCACTTAAGACCCTTTTTGGTTCCCATTTCCATGCACATACCTATGCTCTCATTGGATATATTTAGAGGATTTCTCCCTTGAAGTGGCTTATTATTCTCAATTGTTATCAAGAATTTGAAGCATATTTCCTATTATATTCCTTAATTGTACAAGTTGTTTCATTACACGTGAATGGATGGAAAAGACATGATAAGTGTGTAAAGTGAAAGAAGAAATCACACTTCTTTATTGTTAGTGCCAACATAAATAGATATAAAGTGAATCACACTTTTCAGCTAGTGTTGCCACCTAAATGTTTATACAATGGCAAAGCAACCCAAAATTTTCTACAATCACACCTAGTTGAATTTACCATGATAGAAATCATCCAAACACAATAAAATACAAATTAAGTTTTTTACACAATCTCATGGTTAGAGTTTCAATGCTCAATAGAAATCTATCCAATTTTAAAAGTAATTCTATTTAAAAAATTTGATATTTTACCAAATATACTTTTTGAGTAGTGAGAAGAGCTTAAAAAAAAAAAATTCTTATTATTTTTAGCTAATCCCTTTTTCATTATTTATTAAGACATAGTAATCAACTTCATATCCATGGATAGGGTTTCACAAATTTTTACAAGGTCCACAAAAAGTTCACCATATTTCAAAGACTCCAAAAGATTTGACAAAGTTTGCAAGTCAAAGTCATGTTGCATTTTTGAAAATGACCTAAGTGACAAGAGTCTGTTATCCCAAAGGAGATACATTCAAGCTTATTATAAGGATTTTATTTTATTTTGCTTTAAAATTAATTTACTTTAAGAGAGTTTTATTTCATTTTTTTTGCAAATAGGGATAGGGCTATGGTATTTTTGGATTATTTTATTATTAATTTTCTTTTAAAGATACCACTTGAGAGCTTATAAATAAGTTTCTTGAGCACATAATTTAAAATGAGATTTTGTGTTAAACTTACATTTCAAAAGTTTTCATTCAATCTAAGAGCTTAGATTATTGTGTTGTAGATGTGCATTTTTCTTGAGGTAGAAATAAAGAAGAATGCGGTTAACTTTGTGTAACACATCTATCTTAGATATCCTTTAGAGTAAGTTTGCATGCTTCTAGGTTATTGTTCCTTTTCAATCTCATGCTTTGTTCATTATTGTCATTGATATTGTTCCTTCATTCAAATCTAATATTTTTGTGAATTTGAATTTGTTGATCTATATTTTAATCAATATATAATATTGTTGTTTAGTTTCTTAACAAGGAAAAATGTGTTGAGATAAAGTACTTTTAGTCTTATGCTCTAACATTTGAGATAAAAAGATTAGTTTGTATTGTTTTTAGCATTTTGTTTACATCTAAAATCTTTAGAAGTGAAATTGTATAATGTGCATAAGTAACAATATAATTTATTTATTTTAGATTTTAGGTGTAGATTAAATAAAGGAGCTTCCTTGCGAATTTGAAGAGAGATTTTCTCACACACTATTCTAGTTTAAGTTGTCTTCAAAAGGACAAATTAAAACACTAACACCTTATACCATAAGGGAAAACATCACTTGGGATTTAATGAGGTAGATGTAAGAGATTTTTATTTGAATTAGTAGTTTTATATTCTAATTACGCTTTTGTGGGACCAAAGGCCCTCCAAGAAGGGAGATGTGATATAGATTGGATCCAAGGGTAAAGTTCATCCATAGAGGAAAATACTTCAACAATTTAGGATTAGAAACTATATATTTATGGAACCAAAAGTTGAATGTTTTTACATATTCAAGTTCCTCCCAAAAAATTATGCAATTTCAAAAAATGACACCTTATTTTGAGTTTGCATGCAAAAGTTATGCCTTTTAGAAGATGAAGGATCAAATTAACACTTAGGTGATAGTTTTGTAATTGTTAGGTGGCGAGTTTGAATCCATCATTGTGGTTTTGCAATTTCCTCATACTAAAAAGTATTAATTTTTTTTCCAAGAAAAAAATAAGAGATTTTGAAGCAAACAATCAACTTTAACACTTCAAATTCCATTTGAGGATCCTTCTAGTATATAAAGGGGATGTTTTAGTGGTTATGTAAATGGTCAAGAATATGGTTTTGATTGGAGGAGAACAAAAGATTGTATCTCTAAGAAATAGAAGGACATGTTGAAGTAGTGAAATAGGTGTTACAAAGATTGTAATTACATGTATACTTGTCTATTTTGAGCAATACACTTTGCTAGAGAGTGATTCCCTCTATTAACTTGGTTTTTCACCTTTCATGGGTTGGGTTGGGTCACATGTTTATATTTCAATACTTCATTTTTTTATAACTCTTTAATTTCTTTCAATTATCATCATTATTTGAATGTCTAAATAAAACAATAATTTTTATGATTGAATTACAAACCAATATACATTTCTTTCTTTTCTTCTCTTACACTTTTCTTTTATAATCATCTCCTTCAAGTCTTAATTTAATATAAAAATAAAATAAATAAAATATTAATTTTTTATGTTAAATTCATAAATAAAATTAAACTTAAAAATAATGGAATAATGTAAACCAAACCACCATGTTATCCATTTCATAAAGTGAATACAATATTTGGATGTCCTTTTAGTAATATATTTCTCTGAAACATGATCATATTTCTTTATTTCATCTTTGAGGGGGTTTGATGGTGATGAGTGGAATGCTATCCTTTTCTCCAGTAACTATGTGGGATGATCTTATATTATCAGTAACTTCGTTTGAAAAATAAAGATAAGAATCCTAAACCAAATATCAAGCTTAAAAGAATAACTTATTTAGAGAGAAAAAAATCAAATAAACTTTATTTGCTTGGGTGGCATTCAACAAGCTGAATGCATGGCACCAACTTCGCACAACAATGATTGATATATTATTAATTGGCTTGGAAGAAATTGACCTGGTTAAATGCGGGACTTGAAGGGGCTGTAGCTTCTAGAACATGAAATACAATAATGTTGGATTTTCTTGAATTTGATAAATGCTTGGCAATTGATAATTATGAAGTATTTATGACTTGGGTATGATTCAGACTAGCATTTGGGGTATCCTGGTGGAGGAGGAGGTAGGGTCTGGTTAACACCATTTCCATTCAAGGTTATGAATGCCATAGAGAGACCCCATGTCAAATGAATTTCAAGATGACAATGCATAAACCACACTCCTGCAACCACCAAATGTCAAGATCTAAGTTAATAACCACCAACCTAGAAAAACCAGAAACAAAAAGAAAACCTGCAATAATTCAATTAGATAAAGATTAAATTGCTTAAAGATAATGCCATGTTCATAAGAACCCTCTCATACCTGGATTGTCTGCAATAAATCTTATAGCTGCCCACCCATTGGCAGGCACTCCAATGGTGTTCCTTGATGGTGGATCCACCAAATTAAAGTTGGAAGGTCCAGGATAGTTCCCTGTTCCGTACCCAACTACAAAAAAGTTATGACCATGCAGATGAATAGGGTGGTTTTCTGCAGAGGTAAGGTTGGTACCCTGCAGTATAAGTTGAACAGACTGGTTGTATTTTAAGACTGTCACCTTTGTGCCAAATTGAGACTGCAAGTTCTGAAGAGAATTCCCTGTGTAGTTAAAAGGATTAGGTGGGTTGTCAGGGAAGTCTGTGGTATACACCCCCTTGATGTTGTTAAAGTAAGCCTGCAAGAGAGAGATTTTAGGAACTTGGAATGTAATGTTGTTGATGGAAGCTTGGAATCTTGTATTGTTGGGGGCCTGGCAGGTCTGTCCTTTCTGACAAGCTTCTTGATTCAGCTCTATGGCAAAGAAGAGGTTCCTGTCCACCTTCTGTGGAACATTTGCTGGATATAATTGGGAATTCAAGCTTTTCACGAATGACATTTTATTAAGGACAGCAGCGGAATCATTTAATTTGGGGAGCTTTGCTTTGATAACAGGAGGAAAAGATGATAATGAAGAAGAATTTCTATGGTATCTCATGACAGAATAACTCTTTTTGGTATTCACAGGTACTTTGGCAGACATGTAAGGACTTATTCCTATGTAGTAGTCTCTGGATGGACCTCTATGTGCTTCCAGGAGGATGTCACATGTCTGTCCAGGGGCTATTATTATGTTGTCCACTGTGTATGGCTTTGTATACTCTGCATCCACTGCTACCACTGTTATCTTATGCTTGGCAACACCAAAAAAGTGTTCAATGTTGAGGGCAGCATTGATCACCCGCATTAAGTATGTTTTGCCCTTCACAACTGGCATTGTCCACACATCTGCAAAAGAGGAAGAAAATAAAACAAGAGGTGCTCAGATTGAAACTTACATGATGAAAATTCCTTTTTTATTTTTTTCACTGAAATAGTATTTAAGTTACACTTTGATCTTGAAACAACATTTATTTCAAAACAATAAAGTTGCACCTTTCAGATACAATAC
>VDFB02167408.1:0-23843 GCA_007258455.2 Sequoia sempervirens
GAGATTCTTGACCAATTGGGACCCAGGCCAGATGAGGTACACCAGGTGGAGAGGGAGAGAGAGAGGTCTCTGAGGTGCAGGGATACAGATGTGGTTGCGGATGCAGTCGTAGTAGGCCATATGAGAGATCTGATGAGGGCACACCCTCCTACTTTTGATGGTTCTGGAGGAGGTCTTGAGGCTGAGACCTGGTTAATTGACTTAGACCGTTGCTTCGCCATGCACCCCTACGGTAGCAATACCAAGGCTCGGTGCGCAGTGATGCACTTGCGAGGCTTCGCGTCTACTTGGTGGCACCTTGAGGAACAGAAACTGCATCTTGATCTTAGTATGGTTACTTGGGAGTTGTTCCTAGACAGGTTCAGAGCTCATTTCCTCTCAGACCATTGGAGGCAACGCAGGGCTGACGAGTTTCACGATCTCAAGCAGTTGTCTATGTCAGTGGAGCAGTATGAGAGGCGCTTCTATGAGTTGAAGCAGTATGCAGGGATTAGCCACGATGAGGGCATGTTAGTGCAGCATTTTGTTTGGGGCTTAAATGCCCGCATTAGTGGTGGTGTACGAGTCTTCGAGCTGAAGACGATGGAGATGGCAGTGGAGAAGGCTCACTTAGTAGAGGAGAATTTGGCCATGGCTTTGGGTGGTCACATCGGAGTACAGATTGGTAGCACACCCGCACCTGGTTATGTTGCTCATGGAGGGCAGTCACAGGGAGCAGGATCTTCCAAGAATAGGTACCCACCCTCGAAAGGGGGTTATCCGCAGCAGCAGCCTCAGCAGCAGCAGTCAAAACAGAAATACAATCAATCTCAACAGGGTGGCAATTCTCAGTTTCGCAGGGATCGGAGCAGGAACCGGGTTCGACAGGAACATTTTGTACAGCCTGCACCTAGCTTCCAGTCAGCACCGACTCGTGGGAGTTTTCAGCAGTCAAATGCTCCATCAGGGGGCAGAGGTTTTGGCAGAGGCACTGGGTGTTTCTCTTGTGGACAGCCAGGGCATATTGCTAGGATGTGTCATCAGAAGAACACCTCCGGATTTAATCAGAGGCCAGTAGCATCAGAGCCGATAGTAGGTGATGCAGGGAGATCTCATCGTGTGTTTGCTTCAGTGGATAATCGTCAGGCAGTCCATCAGAACACAGTGGTTGAGGCATCAGGTGTGTTGAATAATTCTAGCATTTCTATACTTTTTGATTCAGGTGCTTCTGATTCCTTTATATCACCTTTAGTTGTTGAGCGATGTGGTTTGGTGGCAATTAGTCAAGGCGTAAAATGGCATGTTGAACTAGCATCAGGGTCCAGGGTTGTGGTAGAGAAACTTGTGCAGGATTGTAATTTGAGTATAGGTGAAATGTCAACCAAGGTGGACCTCAGAATTCTGCCACTCAGTTCTTATGATATTGTCTTAGGCATGGATTGGTTGAGTGCACATTGTGCTATGATTGACTGTCGTCGAAAGGCAGTAAGGTGCACTGATGACTCTGGTAAGGAGGTGGAGATCTTGGGTATTCAGAGGCCCATCTCATTACGTATGATCTCTGCCATGCAGCTCAAAAGGCACTTCCGACAGGGTTGTCAGCTATTTGCAGTATCTGTGAGTGACTTGGAATCTGAGGATAGTCAGGGGTTGTCATTGGATGATTACCCCCTCCTTAAGGGTTTTTCTGATGTGTTTCCAGAGGAGATTCCTGGTATGCCGCGAAGCGAGATGTGGATTTCCGGATTGATTTGGTACTTGGAGCCGAGCCCATATCTCGAGCTCCATATCGGATGACAACACGGAACTACAGGAACTCCGTCTTCAGTGTGGATTTCCGGATTGATCTGGTACCTGGAGCCGAGCCCATATCTCGAGCTCCATATCGGATGACAACAGGAGGGAACTCCGTCTAGTTGGAAGAATTGTTGGCCAAGGGCTTTATCCAAAGTGTTTCTCCTTGGGGAGCACCGGTGATATTTGTGAAAAAGAAGGATGGTTCTCTTCGCTTGTATTGACATTCACAAATTGCAACATTTCTCTAAGATTGATCTCAAATCGATACCACCAGTTGAGGATTGCAGATGCAGATATTCACAAAACAGCATTTCGAACTCGATATTACGAGTTCACTGTGATGCCGTTCGGGTTAACGAATGCACCTTCAGTCTTTATGAGTCTAATGAATGGAGTCTTCCGTACATACTTGGATAAATTCGTTCTAGTGTTTCTCGATGACATCCTGATCTATTCTAGGTCGATGGAGGAACATGAAGAACATCTCAAGCAGGTATTGCAGTGCTTAAGGGATAATCAGTTGTTTGCTAATCTCAAAAAGTGTGACTTTTATAAGACTGAAGTTCAGTATTTGGGGCATGTGATTTCCGGTGAGGGAATTTCAGTTGATCCTGCAAAGATTCAGGCTATTGTGGATTGGCCCGCACCCACCAATGTCTCAGAGATTCACAGCTTCATGGGACTTGCAAGATATTATAGGCGGTTTGTTCAGGGGTTTTCTAGGTTGGCTCATCCTATCACCTCTTTGCAGAGGAAGGGAAAGAAATTTCTTTGGTCCGATCAATGTCAGTCAGCTTTCCAAACTCTGAAGGATAAGTTGACTAGTGCTCCAATCTTGGCAGTTCCTGATCCGGCAGGTGATTTTGTTGTTTGTACAGATGCTTCTTTGGAGGGTTTAGGGGCTGTGTTGATGCAGGAAGGTCGAGTGATTGCTTACGAGTCACGGAAACTGAAGGACCATGAACTTAATTACCCCACTCACGATTTGGAGTTAGCCGCAGTTGTGCATGCCTTGGTGAGGTGGAGGCACTTTCTCCTTGGGCATCGGTTCGAGTTGCATACAGACCACCGTAGTCTGCAATACATCTTCACGCAGCCGAACTTGAATGCAAGACAGAGAAGGTGGATGGAATTTTTGTGTGAGTACGACTTTGAGGTGAAATATATTCAGGGTAAGGAGAATGTTGTAGCAGATGCATTGAGCAGACGCAGGCATGAGTTATCCGCTATGACTCTTGAGGTTGATTTGAAGAGTCAGATTGTTGCAGCTCTTTCTTCTGATGATTGGTATCAGGCAGTGAAGGCAGAGATTGAGTCGGGTAGAGCCTTAGAAGGTAAATTTGCAGGGTACTCTTTGGATTCAGATGGTGTTTTGCGCTATGCAGGCCGTATGTATGTACCTCCTGCAGAGGGTCTTCGTACCCTTATTTTGACGGAAGCTCATAGAGCTCCTTATTCAGCACACCCAGGAGTTAAGAAGATGTACGCTGATCTTCGTGCACTATATTTTTGGGCAGGATTGAAGCGTGACATTGCTGATTTTGTGGCTAGGTGTCTCGAGTGTCAGAGAGTGAAGGCCGAGCATCATCATCCGGCAGGCTTGTTGCAGCCGCATCTTGTCCCAGAGTGGAAGTGGGACATCATTTCTATGGATTTTATAGTCGGGTTGCCCATGTCTTCCAGGCGACACGACGCTATCATGGTCACTGTTGACAGGTTGACCAAGGTAGCCCATTTCTCTCCTATTCGATCTTCATATACTGCTTCAGTGGTGGCTAGGGTGTTCATGGAGGATATTGTTAGACTACATGGGATACCACGCAGGATTATTTCTGATAGAGATCCGGTATTCACTTCTGCATTATGGACATCCCTTCAGCGGTCCTTAGGGACTAAGTTGAATTTTAGTTCTGCCTACCATCCTGAGACAGATGGTCAGACTGAGAGAGTTAATCAGGTGCTTGAAGATATGCTTCGGATGTATGTCATGGACTAGCAGTCTCGTTGGGAAGACTACCTACATTTGGTTGAGTTTGCCTACAATAATGGCTATCACAGTTCGATTGGCATGGCTCCATTTCAGGCTTTGTATGGTCGTCCTTGTCATACCCCTTTGAGTTGGGATCGATTAGAGGACAGGGTTCTTCTTGGACCTGAGATGCTTCGTGACATGGAGCAATAGGTAGCTCGCATCCGAGAGCATCTGGTAGCAGCTCAAGATAGGCAGAAGAAATTTGTTGATGCACACAGGGTAGATCGTCAGTTTGCTATAGGTGATAGAGTGTTTCTCAGAGTTCGTCCTCGGAAGAGCCCTATTCGTTATGGAAAGGGTTCTAAGCTTGCACCCCGTTTCATGGGTCCGTTTGAGGTGTTGGAGCGTATTGGTCCTGTTGCCTATCGCCTGGCATTGCCACCTAGTCTGTCGCGGATTCACGATGTATTTCATGTATCAGTTCTTAGGCCTTACTTTCTGGATGTTACTCATGTTCTTGATTGGAATGCTCTACAGGTTGAGGACGGGCAGCTAGCTCTAGAGCCCGTGGCCGTGGTGCAGCACAGGAGGCTCGTACTCAGAGGCAGGGATATTGAGCAGGTGAGGGTCCAGTGGGATCCTAATGATGAGGCTTCAGCGACTTGGGAGGATGCTTCCCATATGCAAGAATCCTACCCATACTTATTTTCTGGCTTACAGGAGTAAGTCGGATTTAAGGGGGGGAGGATGTAATAACCCTCCTGCTTGCTAGTTGGACTCAGTAGTGTTATGTTTTGTTTTGATGCTCAGATACTATGATGATACTGTTATTGTTTGATGTGGTTAGTCAGATACTATGATGATACTGTTATTGTTGATATGGTTAGTTAGATGCTAGTTGATGCTGTTATTTCATTTTGAACATGATTACCTTATATGACATGATGGTTGATTATATCAGTTGATTTTTTGAATTATGATTTGATGCAGTGTTTTAATTTAATATGCTATGTGATGATTGTTAGTTAGAAATGTAATGCATTGATTATGCTATAATTGTTAGAATAGGTGTGACGAAGGACAATATAGCATCACTCATTCGCGAGTGCCCTGTTATGTTGCAATTCCTTCTCACAATGCAGTATCTTGATTTAATGCTTTGATATATATGTATATATGCACATGTACACAACTTCGTTTGTATGCAGGATTGTAGGTATAAGTCTCGATTCCACCTGCTTTGGCAGGACAGGGCGAGCACCAAATAACCTAACGGATAAATGTTGATACAGAGGTGACGATGAAGTCCTCCCGTCCCATGATGTCAGGTTGTCTCATTTGTTGGTATAGTCGATGTTGTGTAATTGTCGTTATTGTCTGTTGTGTTATGGGTTTTATCTTAGTTTATTTTATGAGGGCATTTACAGTTATGACTAGTCTTTATGATTGAAATAAATTATTTATTTTAATGTTGGAGTAAATAGTATTTAAATATTTAAATAATTTAATTATTTTTGAAAATCTTACATTTCAATTAAATAATAATTAAATAATAAATCTGCTTAAATTATTTTAATTAATTAAATTTGGTGTTGGATAATTATGTGAATAATTTATTTAAATTAAATATATAAAGTGTGGTGCAAGAAAAGTTGAAAAATGGGAATTAAAGTAATAAAAACAAATAAAATAATTAAAAGACAGTGTGAGCCAATAGGGTTTGAGGGTTGAAAAGAAAGCTTGTTTTAAAGATTGATTTTTCTTTTAATCTGGGATTTTTGGAGAGCTTTGAAGAGATGAGGAATATATTTTATTTAATCATGAATTTTTGAAAAAACACACACACCCAGAGGAACAAAAAGTTGAAGTGCTCAAGTGAAGGTGGAGTTCGTTCTGGACTAGGATTGGAATCGGATTCGAAAGCATCAGAGTCAAGCAGGCATCTTCAAATTTTGCATTGGACTCTAGGTTCCTCTCGTTGTTCTCTTCTCATACCCTTCTGTTTGTTCTGAAAAGAGAAATAAATGTTATTAAAAAAATAATTTTTGTGATTATAAGAGAACTTATGTTGAAAACTGAAACCAGAACAAATTATTAGATTAGAAAACAAAGAAAACCATAGAAATTACACTATTTAAATTTTGTCAAATCAAGAACCAGATACTCTGAAACATTTCAACCTATAAACGATAGGATTGTAGAAAAGATGATTCTCTGGTTGATGAAAATAAATTTTGGGGTTTAATCAGTTTATTGAAAATATGAATGAATATAATTATTGTTTTGTTTTTTCTTGTTGTTTTGTTATACCTCTGTACTTTTACCAGAATATATATTTATATACAGTTTTATGTTGTTCTGTTAAACCAGATTATATATTTTATTGTCTGATTTATATTGACCCATAATATATATATATATATATATATAAATATATATATATACATACTGGTTCATATTGGTTGTTTTATTAAACAAAATATTGGTCCGTCGGCCATACCGTCGTCCCATGGATTTTATTGTTTCCCAGAAAACGAAATTCTATATTGATATATATTTTATATTTGGGTATCTTAAGATTTTGATTGCTTGAAATATTTGTTTATTTTTAAAACAAAGAAATGAAAGGGATTTCTGTACTTTGAAATTTTTGACATCATCCGTGCACAGGAAAACGGACTCGTTTCCCGTGATCAAAAAATAAAATAATAATAATAATAAAAAAATAGAAAATATAAAATATCGAATTGTTTTATTAAAGCGAAGGTTTTTTTTGTTTGTATATATGATATGGGGGTTTGGGGAGGGCACGACACCCGTACCCACCCCGCGCCCCACTGCGTGGCAGACTGCTGTGCGCAGCAGTCCGCAGGACTGCTGCGCGCAGTCCCCACTTGGGTATATGAGTTTTGTTTGTTTAAATTTTATTTTATTTTATTAAATTCTATTTTTATATATATATAAATATATATATATATATATAATATATATTTATATATATATATATATATTTATGTATATTTATATATATATCTATATATATATATTTATGTATATATATATATATATTTATTTTATTTAGTGATTATATTCATTTAAATTAATTTTGTTATTGCATATATATATTTGATTTGATTTTTTTTTTATAAGTATATATATATATATACTTATAATAAAAATAATGAAATGAGAATTCTTTTATAATAAATATTATTGATTTGCTACCCGATTCCTGCAGTCTAAAAAAAAATAAAAATAAAAATATTATTGATTTAGTATATTAAAATTTAATGTTTTACTTAGTTAATTAGCTGATGAGATTTGTAGAAATTAACCATTTTTTTTTAGAATTATATTATTCTTTTGTGGTGTTTTGTTTTATCAACTTTCTTTATACATCCGAGTGAATTGTTTTCTTGTAATTATGAAATTGTGATGGTCTTGATTTTGTTTCCTCTTGTTAAGATTGTAAAATTCACTTGCGATGTGGGAACCCTCTTGTTTTGTAACTTTAGTCCAGAGGCATCTTTCGTTTTGAAGTTGTCTTCGTATACTTATATCTTTGGTTTTGAAGTTGAATGAATTATGCTTGGAAGGGTTGAACGTGTTCTTATGTTAGTTTGCTATGGGTTGTTGCGAGAGGAATATTACCTCGCTTGTGTGGAATTCAAGTATTGTGTTTTTTGATTTAGTTCAACCCTTGCCTGCTTTGTGATTTGTTAGGGGTCATAGGTGGGAGAGTGGCTCTTCATGGGCGCCGGTGCCTCGGATGAGGAAGGGCCAGGATAACCCTCGAATGAGTAAGCTAAACAAGTGATAACCTAAACAATAGATTTAGGGGGTTGGGTAGTTTAATCACACAAGATAATAAAACTTTGGATTCCTTGGCTATGCATTAGGGCTACCTTAGACTAGTGATAGACTGAGAAGGCCGTGGTCGGCATAGTCATAGTTTCGTCTTCACGAGAGACTATTGGCTCCGCATCAGCTACCCTATGGTGCCGGCGCCTCAGTTAGGAGGAAGGGCCAGGAGATCCATAGATGGGTGCCAGCGCCTCAGTTGGAGGAAGGGCCAGGAAATCCCATGAGAGCTATGCGATGACACTCTCCACTTGACACCCTTGTGTTAAGTTGTTGTTGCCTCTGGATGTTATCTCTTTGTGATGTTCTTTGAATTATGTGAATTTGTTTTATGATTGTTAAGTGATAGTACTTCATGTTATTGTGATGAGTTTATTGGTTTAACTAGTTATGTGATTTGAGTACGTCGTTGGTTGTGCATTGCATGCTTGAGTGGTACTTGTTTCATTTCATATTGTTGTTGAGTCGGTTGACATTCATGGTCGGGTTCACTTCCTCGTCACCTCTGAGCACGGGAGGTGAGTTACTTCGTAATTCACATGGTTGGGTGGAACGTGCTCCGCACCCGTTGGGTTCCCCATCAACGTCTTGTCATCTCAGCTTCCGCAGTGCAGATGTTCCAGTGATCAGTTGTATTTCTTGTTCCTTTATCTTGTATCAATCCCCATGTTGGGAAATTCAATATAATTCATGTATCAAAGAAAAATTGTAATGTAATATTATTGTATGATGTAATAGTTAGGTTTGAATTGGATCATGTTAAAAGATTTATCATGGATGTAATTATGCGATGTTGTCATACTCGCATCATGGCTATCAGTTGTATCTTTGTATATGGTTTTTATAAATTAAATGGTTATGTTGTTTTCATTATCTTTATGTTGTGTTGTGGTTGCAATGTAACCTCGCGTGCCCTAGAGAACCAAGTGTATTAATGTTATGTGTTATGCTATGTGTTTATGGTTTAATGTTGTTACATGTTACTTCTTTTATTTTTTTTAAAAAAAATTATTCGCTTTTTGTGTGTGTTCTCTGGGGTTTGCACGACGGGCGTTACAGGTGATCTTCTTTTAATGGATCATTCTAAGGCTCCTTTTCTCTCATCATATAACTACTCAACATGGCATCAAAATGCATGGAATATTCTAATGACTAAAGGTCACTAACTACATGTTGAAAATAAGGTACAAATAAAAAGATAAAATGGATGATTGAACATACTAAAGCTCTTGGATGTCATCGTAGACTAGTTTCTCAAGATCTATTATTTCAAATTGAATCATGTAAGAATTATGATAAAGTATGGAACAAATTGAAAACATTGTATGGTACTATGGATGAAGTAAGAGGATATCAAATTGATAGTGAATTGATGAGCCTTGATCCTAAGAACATTGACAACATCTAGGACTACATCACTAAGGTTAATAAATTCCCTTCTAAAGAGAATTCATCTAAGAAGGAGAACATAACTTGTTCATATTACAAGAAGCTTGGAAAACATGATGAAAATTCTTATTATAAGAAGGATATTGATGAGTTGAAACATCTTCTCAAAAATAATTAGATTAATTTTCCTTCCAGAATGTTTGAGACACCTTCTTCTTCCTCTTCAAAATAGTCTAAAAATGACAAAGGTCATGCTAGTTTTTCTTTTACATCAGGTAATAAAGGGAAAGCTCTTTGTGATTTTAGAGGTCTTGGATTAAGGAGATGGATTCTAGATTCAAGAGCATCTCATTATATGCCATCTTCACAATCTATATTCTTTTCTTTTGATCTATGTACTATATCTCCTATTTTGATGGGAAACAATACATGTATGAGTGTAATTGGGAAGGGACCTATTGATATTAGGGAGGGCACTTTCAATGATGTTTTGTCTGTAACTTATTTGTGAAACAATCTTCATTCCATCTATCATATTACACATGGAGGAGACGGGAGGACTATGGAATTCACTCCTAATTTAGTGATCATTAGAGACTTGGAGAGTAGAGATATTATTGCTATTGGGATGGTTGATCATTCATCTAAGTTGTACACCTTTGCAAATTTTACTTTTGATGAGGACATTATTCCTTCGACTGCTGATCACACGTATACTATGAACCATGACTTTGAGGAGACTTTTGGATACTTGAACTTGGGTTTTCTCACATTATATCCAATTCTTGAACCTTGCATTTCATCTCCTCCATCTTCTATTATAGTTGATGATGCTTGTGTTGCTAGAGTGTTGGCTTCTTGTGATTCAATGCAACCAGATATTTATAGTCTTCTAGCTACATCTACCTGGGATGCATATTTGGCATACATTGGTGGGTTGGTTGTTGAGTCACATATTTCATATTTGGGAGACATCATTGATTACATGCATCTTATCTTTGATGGAGATAATCCTTTTTTAGTTGTTACAAGGGTACACTCTGGCCCTCTTGTTCATTCTCTATATGATCATTCTTCACAATTTGACATGAGTGTGGATACTTTTAGACAACATTTGTAGGATTATTTTTCCTTATAGGAGGTATATTTGTCTTTAGATTGTGCTCTACATTCATCTCAACTAGATTCTAGATTTCCATCTTCAATTGTGTGGCCTAGAATGCAGGGTAGAAGCATGAAGCTGAGTGCACTTTAGGTGGAAGTTTCAACCTTAGTGAAAAATGTGAAATCGGGTTAAATGGAATGGGAACCCATTTAGGTTCAAGGTCCCAAGCCAAAAAGTGAAACGAAATCCCATTTCTTAAAAAACAAGAGCCCATTTCTTAAAAAATAGGATCCTGGATCTCGTTCTTTACAAATCAGGATCTCATTCTTTACAAATCAGGATCTTGTTCTTTTCAAATCAAGATCTTGTTCTTTACAAATCAGGATCCTATTTATTACAAAATGAGATCCTGATTTGTAAAGAACGAGATCCCATTTTTTACAAAATGGGATCCTAATTTGTAAAGAACAAGATCTCGTTTTGTGATGCTATTTATTTTCTTAAAAAGGAGAACCCCATCTCATTTTAAGAGATGAGATCCCAATTGAGGTAGGCGATCACCAACGACAACGACAGCCCAACGAGCACATAGGTAGGAGATTCAACCCATTTTCTTGCATTTACTTGTATTTTTATGGTGAATAATCATTAATTTAGATTTTTTTATTCTCTTTAGTTTTCATGAATTTTACCTATCAAAAACCATGAAACCCTATAGAAACATCAAACAAAAAATGAATCTGGTGTAAGCCAAAAAATTACATCAAACCATGTATATATTTATGTATATATGTATATATGTATATGTATGTACATATGTATATATATGTACATATGCATATATATGCATATAATATGTATATATGTATGTGCATATGTATGTATGTATGTATATATATATGTATGTATATATGTATGTGTATATTTTTCATCTCTAAAATATGAAATAAAAACCCTTAAATTTAACTATTTTGAAACCATTGAAAGACTTTTTCAAAATACATATAGATACATACATACATACATGTTCTTATATATAAATACATATATACATGCATACGTATGTACATACATATATATACACATACATACATTCTTAATTATATGTATATGTATATACATACATATGTATATGTATGTATATACATATACATTAAGAATGTATGTATGCATGTATGTATCATATGACTTACAAATCTTCAATTAGATCCATATTAAATAGTGAAATCCCATGGGATGACATCCAATGTGTGAATCCATTCAATGCCCAAGATTACATGTCATGACAAAATTGAAAGGAAGAAAACATGTTAGATTGTAGAGCATAATCACCCATTGAAACCTTGAAATTTTGATATTTTTCTTACATGTCAATGTACCACTATTAGCAATCATCACTTTAAATTAGTTACATGGATATTGATAATGTACTTAGTTTTCTTTTCCACTCAAGGGTTAATGAACTTATGAATATTAAGCAACATTATTTGAAATGGTTCAACACCTTCATAGTTAAGGAGAAGGAGGTCCCTAATAATGTGCATGTGCATAGATATTCTAGGAAATAGGTCATTGCCCAAATTGTTTTTATATATATCTTTTTGTCATTTCATTAAATTATTATTTTCTAAATATTAAAAACTTATAGAATAATGGTATGCAATATTTGATTACATTATGAGATAGTTCATAGAAGCTCCATGTTTGATGTAGAATACATGTTTATAAATATATGTACATTTGCATACATACATACATACATATATGTACATACACATATATGTGTATATATATGTATATAAATTGTATATATATATATATATGTAGGTATGCATGTATATATGTTTGTATGTACATACACACACATATGTATGTATGTATGCATATATGATTTTTTCATTCCATATATATGTTATTGTTTTCTAAATATTAAAAGTAGATGATAATGGTATGCAAGATAAATGTTCATGCCTTTCAAAACCAAAAATCCTTACCTTGAATCCACCCATAAACACTCTCAAGAATCTATAATATTTTCCTCATCCAAATCACTTCAAACATTAACACGACATTCTTAACACTAACTTGAAAGCTATGCTCAAAATTGAAAAAGCCAATTTCAAATTATGGTCAAATGAAATAAATTTCTCTACCACAAATTGGTAACTATAAACTAATAAAAAATAAATAACTAAGCTAAGATCTCACTTTTCTAAAATGATGCAAGATTCTAGGTCACACTGCATAGGGATGCTCCTACATTTAAATACATTGAAATTATAACATGTAAAGACCACTAGATGCATGTTGAGTAGTAGACTAAACTATAGACTAGAGCCCTCCCATTAAACAAAGAAGACCAAAAGTATACTCATTAAACAACATGGTTTCCTACAAAATAACTACATCTTAAGGGGTCTTAATATGATCTGTCTTAAGGGGATCAAAGAAGTTCTCAAATTTTGGTGAAGCTGCCCAAGGCAACCCAATGTTTAAATAATTATAATATACATGATATTTAGTTAAAAACTGACCTGGTTTCCTACAAAACAACCACATATGTAAGGGAAGATATGAGGAATTTTAAAACCACCTTCCTCTTGTTAGGGGTGTTAAAGGCCTCAAACATTTCAAGAGAGGCTTCTCATGGAAGGGGAGGATGAGGGATTCTCATGATAAGATCATGCAAGATTATAATATGAATCATATTTCATGAGAGGCTAGTCAATCAAAATAAGAGATATCTCAATCAATTGTTCCATAAGAAAATGTTGTCAGGTGTGAAGAAAAAATGGTTTTATAAATGATTCAATGGCATTGCACAGTAAAGGTATAATTCAAAGGCTCTACACATCTTTTTCATTCCTTCACGGGCACTACCTTTTTTTACTAACTTACAAGTCCATTAGTCCAAGTGCCACCCAAGCTTCAACATTTTTAGGTTCTAGTTGTCATCACGCTCAGAATGAAGAACCCCAATGTTGTTTTAAAAATTTCAATAAATGATTCTCTCTAAATATAGGTGCATTTCTATAAATTCAAGGGTAGACTATAGATACTATCCTAAATTTTCAAAAGTGGGTTAATATAGGGAGAATGTAGCACTATACATTACATAGAACTTGTAATGATAGAAGTTCAAATTGTGGTTACTACAAAACATTTATGTTTTTAACTTGCTTCCTTAAATCCCTTTAAGTCATCCTATTACCCTAAACCCTAAATTATAAATCCATCATTTTGTCCTTGAACCTTAATTCATGGATCCCCTTAAGCCATCCCTATTACCCTAAACCCTAGACCCTTAGAAGCCATCATTTTTTTCCCTGGGACCTTAATTCATAGATCCCCTTAAGCCATCCTGTACCCTAAAACCCTAAAGCCATCATTTCCAAGTCCCTAGGACCTTATTGAAATTTGGTTTGCCATGGAGCAACTTCACCAAATTTTATTTCCTTAAAGCCATCATTTTGTCCTAGGACCTTAATTCATATATCTTGTTAAGCCACCCTATTACCCTAAACCTTTTGATAACCCTTTAAAATATTAACTTATAGTAAATACATAGAGTTGACAAAGATAGTGCTTCATGTGATTTACTATGTATGTAGTTTGACATTGATGTAAAAATAATTAGTTAAAGATAGAAGCACTATCTTGCACTTCACCAAATCTTATCCCCTTAAGCCATCAAATGTTTTTTCCTATGATATTACTTCATAGATCCGCTTAAGCCATCCTATTACCCTAAACCCTAAACTCTAAACCCTAATTCCATCATTCAATTCCTAGGACCTTAATGAACTTTGGTTTCCTTGGGAAACTTTACCAAATTTTATTTCCTTAAGCCATCATTTTGTCCTAAGACCTTAATAAAATTTGGTTTCCTTGGGAAACTTCACCAAATTTTATTTCCTTAAGACATTATTTTGTCCTAGGAACTTAATTCATAGGTCCCCTTAAGCCATTCCTTAGACAATTATTAAAGGATTTCACACATCAGAATTAACCTTCTTCTTTTTTCATTTACATGCCTTGGACATAATCATGCTTACATTTTTTTTCATTTGTATTCCAATTAAGTCATTTATGTTGAATGGTTTAGGGAATTTTTTAGAAACATGTATCTTACATTTTGGAAATTACAAAATTTAATTGGGTTCACTTATATCTTAGTGATCATGGATCAATTCAATGTGTTGACGTCATAATCCCTGCCGCCCTCAGTCTTCACTTGCACTTCACCTTGTAACCCCCCACCTCCACCACCCGAATCCAATGGTGCTCACTTGCAAGAACGAATTGATGTGAATGTTAGATCCATTTAGGATCAAATCAATGCTATTCAGAATGAAGAAGTATTCCACCGCCTCTGAGGCATTTTGAATCTATGATGCAAAATATTGTTGATGTTGTTAGGTCCATTGATGTGGTCTTAGAGGAGTATCGATGATGGCTAGAGGAGAGGAGACAGTCTTATTCTGAAAAGGAAAACATAAGGAAATGAAGTAGTATAGATCCACAACACTTTATTTTAAGACAATGATCTTATTGAATTTTATTGAATTTTGTAGTTCACACTGACAATGATCTTATTTTTATAAATAATTTGACCTTGGATGGATATTTTATAAATAATTAGGTTGGATGGATTTTTTTGGTTGGACGGATCTATTAATTAATATTGTATTAACTTGTTAATTGGTGTTTTTATTGAATTTTAATTTTTAGAGGTGTATCTATGATGGATTACATTCACACATTTTGAACCTTTTTAGAAATGTTTTGATATAGTTAGTTTGTGATACTTAGAATTGTTTTGATATACTAAACCCTAAACCCATCATTCTTTCCTAGAATATGGCTTTGTTTTGATATTATTCAATTTCCTTGAGCGACAACAATTAAATTTTATCCCCTTAAGACATCATTTTGTCCTAGGACCTTCATTCATAGATCCCCTTAAGCCATCCTATTACGACCCCTTAAGCCATCATACGAGGACCCCTTAAGCCATCACTATTTCTCCTAATAAAAAATATTAATGATGTAATTCTTAATGAGATTTCATATCACATTAATGAGCTTTTTGTGTATGTTTTAAGTTTATTTTTTAGTATGTGTACATGTATGAAAATTACATAGTTAGATCTTACATTTTGAAATTTGTATGTATATGATTGAAAGCTAAATGATGTATGTATGTGTATGTACATGTATCCTAGAATTTTTACACTCATGTACGTTAATGATAATGTATGTGTATGTGTATGAGATTTCATATCACATTAATGAGCTTTTTGTGTATGTTTTAAGTTTATATTTTAGTATGTGCACATGTATGAAAATTACTAGTTAGATCTTAGATTTTGAAATTTGTATGTATATGATCAAGTTAAATGATGTATGTATGTGCATGTATGTTAATTTTGTATAATTTTTGTAGGTTCATTTATATACATCATGAATCAATTTGACATTAATGTATTCTTAATGATCCACCTATTCAACCTCTCCTCCACCTCCCCCTCCACCTCCTCCACCTCATAACCCCCCACATCTAGTACCGGGATCTAATGAGGCTCTCTTACAAGTCTAGATCAATGATAATGTTATATCCATTTAGAACCAAATCAATGTTATTCAAAATGAAGCATTGGTTTCTCCACACTTGAGGTGTTTTGCATCTACGATGCAAAACATTGTCGATGTCATTAGGAATATTGATTCGTACTTAGATAGGCATTGACACCATCAGGAGGAGATGAGACAATTTTATTCAAATGGTCTCTCCTACAAAGATATTTTGGATCTGAAAATAACAAAATCCCACCTTGCACCTTATTTTATCGACCATGTCACTAATCAACCCATTCTTGCAAATAAACCTAGGATATCAGGGTGGTCTGGAGACATCCTAAATGTCACGCACATTTTGGGAAGTGATGGTGGATGGTATTTATTCATCCACCACATGCTAATTGGAGAGTCCCTCTTTAATTTTGAGAAATTATATGCGAGTTTGTTTGGGGAAAAATCCTAATTATTTTGATTTCAAAATCATTTTTAGGGTGTTGGTGTCGGCATGTCATTATAGAAGGTTAGGGGCATGGTTGATCCCCAATGCCTGTTCCCAACCTCTTGTAGATCATCTTTCTCTACATTTTTCTTGCACCCTATGCATCATGGGTGGCGTGGTGCATTAGGATCATTGAGTATGCTCGCAGGAAACCTTAATGAGCACACTTTAGTGATGACTGCTACAACTAGAGACCACAACCATGGGGAGCGATGTATGGAGCTAGTCCTAGTACCACTCCATGAGTGTTGAAACCCCACATATGTACTAGTTTTCATCAAGTATGCAATGAACCTGATCAAGCAACACCTAGTATAGGTGGACATGGAGATTCTGGTGGAAAACATGGTGGCATCAGTTCATATGTTGAATTTCTTACTGCAGAGCATCACCTTGTAGACCATTCGAGATAGGTATAAATATGCATGTACGTGTTTTTAATGAACATATATATCAAAAAAATTGTAATATTTTAACAATAAAATTTCTTGGTGTAGATGACACTAGCCATACTGGAATCATCTACTCCTCGAGTTTATATGTCGACACCAATGCTAGTTGGCAACCCTCACAAGGTATTTTTATTTCAAATTTTTAAATAATATGAAATAATTTTTTAACTTAAATTTTTTAAGTTGCAATTCAATCATGAACATATATTTTTAAATATTTATGTTGGTTCAAGGCAGTCAATAGACTTCCACATCAATTCCACCTGAGGGGTTGTCACTCAGTGCTCCTCCATTTTCGGGCATCTCACTTGAGGTGCAAGTACATGTATATTGTAAATTAAATTTAAAGTTACTGCACACTTACAATTTTGTATCTTGAATTCACTATATGTCAATTATGCATGTACAAGTAAATATTATAAGTGTTGTGTCTATGTATGTAGGTTGACACAACAATGAGAATGGGGATCGGACACACATTTTATGTGGAGGCAACTCAGGAGGCATCTAACTTTCAGGTTGTTTAAAAAAAATTCTAAACAATGTGTGCACACATGAATATATATATATATACAAACCTAATTCAAGTACACATGTGATTTAAATTTGACCTTGTAGGAATTTTTTAGTGCCACTTTCTTCACTCAGGAGGTCACACCACCTCAACTAGGACATGCAAAGTAGCCTCATATGGTAATTTAAATTTTTTATTATATTTATCTAGTCAATTACAAATTATACATTGTGAATAACTTAAATTAAATTTAAAATTGAATATATATATATATATGATCTTACATGTTAAATTATTTTTTTATTTTATAGCATGAGACATTCCTATAGCTAAGCATGTAGAGATAGGTCCTGGAACAGAGGATTCACAACAACCTCTTATGACACAATTTAAATATGATAAATTATAAATTAAATTGAATTAAATCATTTTTAATCATCTTACATCTAATTTCAACTTTCTTTATCGTGTATGTAGATTGATTCAGAGCATGTAGAGACAGGCCCAAGTGCACTAGAGCATGCAAAGCATCGTCACATGGTAATTTAATTTTATGATAAATTATAAATTAAATTGTCATTAAATTATTTTTAATCCTCTTACATCTGATTTAATCTTTCTTTCTCTTGTACAGAGTGATTCAAGTCATCTGGGTAGTCTGTGTGGTGTGAAGAGGTCTCTTGATTATAGAAACTATATGATTTAGATCTTATTTTATGGGTTGTATTTAATTATTTCTTAGACTACATATATTGTTTCTTATGGACTTAATATATTGTTTCATGGACTTTATATATTTCATGGGTTGTATTAGATCATGGACTTAATATATATTGTTTCATGGAATTTATTTCATTTTAGTATTTGATGGTTTATTATTGTTAAATATTAATTTACACATGTGCATTTATGTATTTTATGTGAAATTAATATGAAATTGATAGGACATAAATTTATACTTTACAAAAAATTCATTGTTAAGACATTAATAGGACATTAATGTGAAGTTATATGAAATTAAAGAAATTAATAGGACATTTAAATATTTGTACTTTACAAATTTAGTGATTCATAATCAAGGCATTAACTTATCGAAGAAGTTCTAAAAAAAATTACTTAAGGGGGTCATATTTACTTCAAAGTACATGTCTCATATTTAATCGCTACAATTGCTTAAGGGGATCAAATACTTCAAAGTACATGTCTCATGTTTAATCACAATTGATATAATTAAGTATTAGAATTTAGGAAGCTCATCATATAACAAATGATATAATTAAGTAGTAGAAATTAGGATGAATCATCATTTAACAATCACAAAATTTATAAAAAATAATGTGAATGTTAATATAATTTATGTCGTAATAGGATGTCTTAAGGGGTCCTAATAGGATTTCTTACGGGGATCAAAGAATTCAAACTACATGTCTCATGTTGGATCAAATTGATATAATTAAGTATTATACTTTAGGGTGACTCATCATAACAAATGATATAATTAAGTATAATTATTTAGGATATGTCCTAATAGGATGTCTTAAGGGGATCAAATACTTCAACATACATGTCTCATATTTAATCGCAATTTATGTAATATTAATTTAATTTTATGTTGTAATAGGATGTCTTAAGGGGATCAAAGAATCTCTCAAATTTTGGTGAAGCTTCCCAAGGCAACCAAATTTAACAATAATACAATCAAATTTAAAGTAAATTCAAAGTAGCAAAACATGCATAGTCATCATAACAAATTATATAGAATATTGATTTTGATATATAAAAGTGTAGAGTATAATTGTGTAGTACATGTACATACAAATTTGTAAAAAATGTGTAATTGTGTAATTGTGTATGCATATATATGCCAACTCAAAACAATGTTTAGAAAATGTGGCTATGACATCTCAAGAAAATCTAAAACTTGTAGGGAATGTAGCAATTCTTCACACCACCTAATATCAAAATGATACAAGTGATATCAATATATCATCAAAATATGCTTTTACTTTATATATAACTATCTATATACACAACTTGTACCTATATGTACAAGTGCCTCACACATGTGTATAGGTTTAATATGTATCCTCTCCTTTTTGTTTCAAAGTATGAGATCGATGTGATGATGGCTTAAGGATACAAAAAAGGATAATAAATCAATTTTAACTATTTTAAATGTCCAAGTAATATCAATATATAATCAAAACATGTATTTAAATATATTTTAACTAATAATTACCTATTTTTACCAAGTATTCCATGTTGTCTAGGTTGAATTGATACATGGATTCTCCTTTTTGTCTCAAAGTATGTGATGAATTTTTGATGATGGCCTAAGGATATAAAAGGACAATTTAAATTAATTTCAACTAATAATGCACAAGCATTATCAAAACATGTATTTAATATATTTAAAAGGATAATATAAAACTAAAACTATATTTACCTATATTTAATTATTCCATTGTACCATCTGCATCCTCTCTTTTTTGCAACACATCTATGATTGTCTCATGCTCTTCCATAGAAATTGTCCATAGCTCTTTATTTGTAGGTTTTCCACGATACCTCATTAGTTTTATATTTGTTGCCACCACCAAATGTGAGTAGTGTATAATATTCTTATGTGTTTCATAATCTTTGAATGCAGGCAAACCATTCTTCCTTATTAGGTATTTTTGTAGCCAAGTGCCAACAACCACCACTGAACCTAGTGGATAATGATAGCAATCATCAAAGAAGTTCTCAAAATTTGCTTAAGGGGATGAAAGAAGTTCTCAAAATTTTCTTAAGGGGATCAAAGACTTGTTATCAAAATTTGCTTAAGGGGATGTCTTAAGGGGATGACCAAACCTATTGGATAATGATAGCCATCATCATCTTCTCAAGGTGCTATTAACTTATGTTTAGTCTCCACACAATGAGCCAACCAATATTTTGTTTCCTCTTCATTCTCCTTAGGTGCAACAATAGCATACACATGTCCTACAAACAAAATTTGATTCAATAACTTGCACATGTTCATATAATTTGACCAATCTACATACATGCATTCATATGTATATAAATAAATAAAAGCACTACAAAATAGTAATAAAGTGAAATAAAATGAAATAAATTAAATTAAATTATCTTCTTGTACAAGGCTGTTTACACAATCTTCCTCATGCAAAAACTTGATCATTTCCTTCAATTGTTATTTCATATTGATTATGTGCTTGTGCACAATGATCTTTTCTTTCCACTCTTCAACCCATACTCACATGCTTCCCAATCTCCAATAAAATGACAAAACATGCAAGCTTCCTTTGTCCAAATATCCATGCCTGCATTCAACTCTTTAAATGAATTCCATTTGTGATTCCACTGTCCCACAATCAAGTTCTAGGTAGAATTTTCTTCTTCAACTAACCAAAAAGAATCAGTGAACTATAGAGTACCTACTTGATCCAAGTGTAGATAATCTTGTATTTGCACTAATCCACAATCCCACGTATCTTTTAAATTTTAGTACATCCCCTCAAATTCCTCAATTGTTCTCGAAAGCAAGAATCTTTTTAACACATGCTCTCTAGCCCTGTATCATGTTCTCCTTACTATGTCCAGCTTAAAACCCTAATATTATGTTTTAGCATTATGTTCCTTGTGAACCCTACTTAACCAATAGAACATTTGAACATTCTTGAACTACCTCGTACAATAATCTGACCATATGAGATGTTATGTCATCTAGATTCCTCTTTCTCTTAAATTTGTATAAAATATATTGAAACAGTAATGAACAAACTCTGACGAGTGTAACCGGTTGTCACTCAAATAGAAATGATTCTCCCTCAAAACTTTTCTATCATCCTTTGTGCTATCATCTGCATGTCTATAAACAATATGAACAAACATAGCCACCTACACTAAATTGTAATATTGTGATTGGATTTCCTCTTACAGAGCTAGAGTATAGTTTTCCACAAAATCAACCACTGATAGTATAGTACCAACTAGGAATGTGTTTCTACATGCATGAAATTTTCCATCAAGCCATCGAGCATGTTGATAGTGCTTGACATATTTTGGTAAAATCTTACTCTTAAATTCTGATATGAATGCAAACTTTTTTTGTAACTAAACCACAATGCTTTCCACTTTTTCCATCTTTTAAAGAATAGTCAACATTCTTAAATCTTTTAACATCCACTAATTGTTGTGTAAAATCATTTTCAACACTTCCATGCATACAAACTCTTAAGAAAGAAATATTTCCACAACTAGTGCATTGTCCAAAAATACATTAACTTAAATAAAATAATTTCTCATTAGATCTTTCACAAAACAAACTTGATATAAACTCCTTTATTGTTTCAGGTGGCATATTAATACCACATTCCTGCATAATCATTTTATTATATAAAGTACAACATGTTAGTTTTAGACCAGATATGTAAATAAGCAGAAATATAACACACTTAGTAAAGAACACAATGAATTACCCTGGGAAAACCCTCCTTGAGGGAGAAAAACCTAGCAAAATATATCTCTTATATATTGAATGAATAAGAGCAGAAATCTGCTTACAAGTCAGGCCCTACTCAAGCCTGAATTAATACAATGAGTAATAGCACCTCTCCTTGATGCAAAGATACAAATGATTATGTTTTCTCCTTGAATCGATATGCTACTACAAAATGATGATTTGCTGTTTACAAGTGTGAACTTCTTCTTAGAGAGGTGTGAATTGAATTGAGAATGAATTGATGATCAAATGAGTGATCTTCCTCTTTCTTATATACAAGTCTAGGTGACCTCTTCTTCTAGGTCGGCCCCTAGAAAAATAAAAAAATGTTATTTGTAAGTCAAGGCTGACCTGCCTTGAAGAATATTTATTTTAAATTTAAATTTAATTATGGAGAAAATATCTCCCGCTGCTACAAACATTAACACTCCCTCTTAGCTAGGGAGGTATTTTCCAAATATCCTCGTCATGGAGTCTCTCGACATGATGCTCACAATGGTTACACCCATTGTGGAAAACCACATCTCAGTCTCAGAGATGTACAAGAGTTCATCACGGAGTCTCTCAACGTGATGTTGTCATGGAGACTCTCAACATGACATCCACCATGGCTACTCCCATGTGTGGAAAGAAACATATGTACAAGTGTTCATCACGGAGTCTCTCAACGTGATGTCGTCATGGAGTCTCTCAACATGACATCCACAATGGCTACTCCCATGTGTGGAAAACACAAGTACAAGGGTCCACAGAGTCTTTCAACATGATATCGTCATGGAGTCTCTCAACATGACGTCCACAATGGCTACTCCCATGCGTGGAAAGGACCACATCTCCATCTCAAAGATGTACGAGGGCTTTCACCTCATATTTCTCCGTCTCAGAGAAATATGCATTATAGCAAAGCTCACTGATGTTGAGTCTCCCTCTTGGCCAGGGCAACATTCTCCACTACCCCAGGCTTGTCCCGAAAATGTGCAAACTTTACTCTAGAAAGAGGCTTGGTGAGAATATCAGTCGTCTGATTATCAGTGCAAATGTACTTGAGTTGAATTGCTTTTCTTAGCACCATGTCTCTGATGTAATCATACTTGACCTCCACATGCTTTGTCCTATCATTAAACACTGGATTTACTAAGAGCTTCACACAGCTTTGATTATCACAATGAATCACAGTCGGTTCCAATGTTTTCCCAAACAATCCTGCAAGAAGCTTTCGAAGCCACACTACTTCTCAAGTGGCCACACATGCTGCAATATATTCAGCCTCTACAGTGCTTAGTGCCATGGAAGTATGTTTCCTACTACACCAAGAAATCATGGCAAACCCCAAACTGAAGCAATATCCAGAGGTGCTCTTCCTATCAATTACACTCCCGGCCCAATCATAATTAGAATAGCCTTGTAACTTTAGATCTTCATAGGAAGTATATCTCAAGCCATATCCCACAATGCCACGCAAGTATCTCAGAATATGCTTTGTTGCAGCTAGATGTATTTGTCTTGGCTCGCACATGAATTGACTGAGAGCACTCACTGCATAGCAAATGTTTGGTCTAGTGTTGACCAAATACATCAATGATCCAATCAATTGTCTATACATGGTGGGATCTACCAAATCTAAATCAGCTGCTGACTCACTCAACTTCTTCAAATTTGTCTCCATATGTGTAGACATGGACCTGCAGTCCATCATCCCAAATCTCCTCAAGATGTCTATAGTGTATTTTCCTTGACTTAGAATAATCTCATTAGGTCTTTGCCACACTTCCAGTTCCAGGAAGTAATGCATGAGACCAAGATCCTTCATCTCAAACTCGAAGGCTAACTCTTTCTTGCATTTGACAATGAGATACTCTACTCCGGTGAGAAATAAATCATCAACATAAAAAACCAATATCAAAGCCTCACCATCAACTATCTTGAAGTAAATATTGGAATCTGCATCATTCTTGGAGAATCCCAAGCTCATCAAATATTTATCAATCCTTTCATACCATGCATGAGGTGCTTGCTTAAGGAAATACAATGCCTTCTTCAATCTGCATACATGAGACTCCTTCCCATGAATCACGAAATCATCTGGTAGATCAATGTACACTTCTTCTATCACACCATTAAGAAATGCAGTCTTTACGTCCATTTGATGTAACTTCTAGCATTTAGTAGATGCAATCGCAATAATTGT
>VDFB02167409.1:0-24670 GCA_007258455.2 Sequoia sempervirens
ATGTACCATACTTGTACTAAATATATAGATTTGTAGTACCACTTTTTTTGCTAGAGGGTTGAGAATGGTAAGGTCATGATACTAAAATTGGATACTCTTGACAATATTTTATATTCTCTTACAAAATTGGATGGTTGTAGTTTTGTGGATGTAGCCCGGATTGGGTGAACCACATTAAATTCTTTGTGTTGTCTTGTTTCTGCTATAATTTTCTGTGTGTTTTATTTCTCTATTTTATTGATGAAATCTGTATTTAATTGTTAGATATATGCCTTCTAACCCTAACAAGTGGTATCAAAGCAGTAGGGTCCAAGGTACTTATTTCCAGTGGGAGCTGTAAGTGCAGCAGTGTCGTCCAGGATCAGTCTCCAAGTGGGAGATTGTGTTGGTGTGGAGCCTGATCAGTCGCCACGTACCAACAATCTCCCTCTTGGAGATTGATCAGGCTCCACACCAACACAATCTCCCACTTGGAGACTGATCTTGGACAACATTGTTGCACTTACAGCTCCCATTGAAAATAAGTACCTTGGACCTTGTTGCTTTGATACCACTTGTTAGGGTTAGAAGGAAGATATCTAATAGTTAAATGTAGATTTGATCAATAAAATAGAGAAATAAAACACACACAAAATTATAGCAGAAACAAGACAACACAGAGAATTTAACGTGGTTCACCCAATCAGGGCTACATCCACAAAACTGTAGCCATCCAATAATTTTATTATCCAGTGCAAAACATATTACAATCTCATGAATAATCACCTTTTTCGACATGTTGTAACCCCCATCCCAACCTCTTATAACAAGCTTTTTAGAAGCTTCTAGAATTAGGGTTTTACAAAGTCAATTTTTTTCTTTTTCGGTGATTTTTCCTTTTTTGGTGATTTTTCTAGGATACATGTCGGGGTGTACAGTATAGCATGATCAGTCACCACATACCAACAATCTCCCACTTGGAGACTGATCAGGCTCCACACCAACATAATCTTCCACTTGGAGACTAATCCTGGACGACATTGTTTCACTTACAACTCCCACTGGAAATAAGTGTCTTGGACACTGTTGCTCTATTATACCTGAATTCAACCTTGAAGGCCAACCGAAGTTGAAGAGGAGCTCAGCTTCTCCCTTGTTACCGCCTTCATAAACATATCCACTAGATTGGAATCTATATGTATCTTGTCCAAATTGACCTATCCATTCTCCAACACTGACCAAATGAAATGATATCTTAATTGTATGTGTTTTGTTTTATAGTGCAAGGCAAAATTCTTTGCAAGATGTATAACACTCTGGTTGTTTGTAAACAAGTAACTTTCAGCTTGTTTTTTTTCCCAATTCTTCCATGAAAAGTTGCAACCATATCATCTCATTTGCCTCCTTTGTTGCAACAACATACTCTGCCTCTATAGTGGATAAAGCAACCACCTTTTTCAATTGAGAAATCCAACTCACTATTGTCCCACCAACTGTAAATACATAGCCTGTGGTACTTCACTTGGTATCAATATCCCTTGCCAAATCTAAGTCAACATATCCTTTTAAATCAGTATTAGAGCCCCCAAAACATAAACATTTATTGGATGTACCTCTTAAGTACTTGAGAATCCATTTTACTGCATTCTAATTCTCAACATTAGGATGACTCATATACCTGCTAACAACTCCTATAGCATGTGCAATATCTAGTCTTGTGCATACCATGCCATACATTAAACTACCTACAGCTGAAGCATATGGTACCTTGGACATTTTTTCTTCCTCCTCTTGTGTCTTTGGACACATATCCTTAGCCAACTTAACATGATTGGGCAAAGGTGTGCTGACAGCTTTTGCATTTTCCATATGAAATCTCTGCAACACCTTCTCAACATAATCATCCTGAGATAAAAACAATTTTTTATTTTTCCTATCTCTTGTAATCTTCATACCAAGGATTTGCTTTGCTGCCCCCAAGTCCTTCATAGCAAATGAATTTGCTAACTGTTGTTTTAACTCCCTTATGTGATCCATGTTAGACCCCGCTACAGGCATATCATCAACATATTAACATAAGATAATGTAGCTATCATCATCTAACCTCTTAAAATAAACACAATGGTCTAAATTACATGGACTGTATCCTTGCTCAGCCATAAAACTATCAAATTTAATATACCATTGTCGAGGTGCTTGCTTCAAGCCATATAGACTTCTCTTCAATTTGCACACAAGTTTCTCCTTACCTTTGACCTCAAATCTTTGTGGTTGTTCCATATAAATTTCCTCTTCCAAATCACCATGGAGAAAGGTTGTTTTAACATCAAGTTGTTCTAAATGCAGATCTTCAGTAGCCACAATACTTAAAACAGTACAAATAGAAGTCATTTTAATAATAGGAGAAAATATTTCATCAAAATCAATACCCTTTTTCTGTGCAAATCCCTTTACAACTAATCTGGCTTTAAATCTTTTCTTACTTCCATCCTCCTCTTTCAGCTTATAAACCCATTTGTTTGGTAAAGCCTTTTTACCTGTAGGAAACTTGCATAATTCCCAAGTCTGATTTTTCAGTAAGGAGTCCATTTCTTCTTCCATTCCATGGTCCCACTGAACCTTGGTATCCACCTACATAGCTTCATCATAACATTCCAGTTCACCAGCATCAGTTAATAAAATAGAATGCAAAGAGGGAGAAAATATTTTTGGAGGTCTACTTATCTTTGAAGATCGTTTAACATTCACTGGAGTTTGTGGTATTTGTTGTTGTTGTTGTTGCGGAGCATGAGGAACCACTGGAACACTGTTGTTTGGTGTATCATCCAACACTACATAATCATTTTCTTTCTTCTCATGTTGTTGTAACTGATCTTTGTACAACAGTTTCTCGTTGAATATGACATCCCTGCTTCTCACAATTTTTTGATTTTCAAAATCCCAAAGCCTATAACCAAATTCATCAATGCCATATCCAACACATACAAGTTCTATTAGTGTAGGGAGGTTATGGGAATTTCCTTGTCATGTACTCAATAAATTTTGAGTTTCATATTATGTCATTGAAATACATTTAATATCAAGTGGGAAAATGTTAGAAGTATGTGTTATATTAATCTTGAAATTCATATGTGCATGTGCCCAACTTTATTGGAATGAGTACTTGGATATCCATGAGAGAGATAGGAGATAATTTTTTAATTATTATTACTCTCTAGGTCTTGGAATATTATTGTAGTGGTATTAACAAGGGAGGCTAAAATTGATAGGAATTATAATTTTCATTGTCATAAGAGTACTTTCCCATCACTCTAATGTAGTGCTTGGGAATTACATATAGAAGAGTAGAGCATCTTCATCGTAATGGTGGGATCCTTATTAGTTTCATGTTAATAGTGAAGTGCTAGACTTGGATGTGTGTTCCTATTATAGTAATAAGGTCAAAGATGTCTTTGTAAGTGGATATATATTGAGTACTATCATACTTACACATACAGGTGTGGGTATTTTCTTTTTAATCATGGTTTTGGTGGCCATTTGTTTTAGGAAAACTATTTATATAGTTTCTTATTTCTCATTCCTTTATAAATTAGATGCATCAAATAAAGATTTCATAATGTGTTGTAGGTGAAGTATCATTATGTTGGTATAATATTGTTTGATTAGAAAGTTTGAGTAGATTATAGGTTATGAAGCCCCTTTTTCTATATTGTAGCTAATATTAGTCAGGTATATATGCTTTTTAATTCACTTAAAGGTACTATTAAATAAAAGTGGATACATATGCTTTGTAAGTCATCTTACTAGTTAGTTATGCGATGACAAAATTTGGACAAAAATGTATACCAAAATAATTACTTAGTTGAAACAACAACATACACCTATTAGAACATAATGGAAAAGATAAAACATAAAAATAATATAAAACTCAAATTAAAGCAATAAATTTATCTTCCATTTTTGTGTGAGATTGTTCCAAGATATGTGGATGTGATTATTGATTGATATGTGGGTTGCTCTTGCTTGGAAGTTTTTCAAATGGATAATATGTACTTATGATGAATTACTTTCTTATCCTCGTCCTTTGGAGGAGGTTAGTTACACATACCTCTAACCATGGGGATGAAGGGTGAAGATTTTCTTGAGAGATAAAGGGTGGAGATTAACTTGTTGATTATGTACGCTGTCAATCTGAAAAGTGGAGGGAGATAGTGAGTTGAGGGTGATAATTGGAAAGCTTTAATAATTATGTGAGAATGGAGGGTAGTGATTCAAGTAGGTTTTAGGATGGATGATAAGGAATCACATATCTAGAAGAAGATAATTGGGTGAGGGTGACAAGTGGAAGACTTACACATGTGAGAGAATATAAAGATGTGTGTGGAAATGACAAGTGGAAGTTATCACATATGTCAAAGAGCACGACCTGATTTATGTGATAATGACAAGTGAAAGATCTCCCACTTGTGTGGGTATGTAGGGATTTGTGGGATATGACAAGTGGTAGATGCCATACATGCATGAGAATAGAGGGTGTATACATTCTATGAATAACATATAGTGATAATTAACACTCGAGAAAATAATTTAATTAATTAAAATTGGGAGAGATTAGAGGAACGTGTTAGCTTAATTAATTAAATAAATATGGTTCATTAAATTAATTAATTAAAATAAAGGTTTTACTAGGGAAATTTATTTAATTAACAAGTGGCTTATTATTTTATTTAATTAAACAAGTAGGATTTATTTAATTAATTATTAAGGAAAGATGGTCTAAATAAATTAAGTTTATTTAATTAATTAGTGAAGATGTGATGCAAGATTAATGATAGAAGTATGATGATGTTAGGTTGAAATGAGGAAGTTGATTTCAAGAGTCTACTTGAGGTAGAATAAAGTAATTTATCCCACATGCATGTGATGGTAGTAGTTGTCTTTAGCAAGATTCTATATATTGTAATGACTTCCCAAATATAATTTATCTTGGATATTTGTAATTATTTCAAGAGGTGTCCTACAATGGAAAACTCCAACCTGTGTAAACAAAAACACCTCACGTAAAAAATGATAGGTAAACATGCAAATATGACATGGGGAAAGAAATGATCAACATGCATTTCAAATGGTATAAATCACATGAAAATGAAGTTAAAATAGTTGAAGTGGAAGAATCACCATATTTTTTTAAAAGAATATTGAACACTACAATGTTATATATATATATATATATATATATATATATATTCATTGAAAAATAAGTTTGTCTAAACAATCCACTTGATATTCGAATGAATGAGATCAAGTTAACATTTCATATACAATATCGTATGTATATACATATCTATATACACATATACACATATATACATATATCATTGTGCTTGTATGGATACTCCATCACATCACACATACGTGTATATCAACATCTGTGTATGTATATATGCATATACGTTTATTCATACACATATCATGTAACTATTTCATATCAACAATTATACATTCATATCCTCATCGGCATGCATATACATTAAGTGTATACACACACACACACACACACACATATATATATATATAATCACTTCCTCATGCAAGCACACTCGTAAGTATTTCTACTCATATATATGTGTAAACACAATTATGCTCTCATGCACGAGTCATTATATATACACATATCTACATGTATACTTTTAATGTACACATGAATCGATGTAAAGACAACTATTCAAAAAGCTCAAAGACTCAAAGATTCAATCACGATAACTTGATCACATAATCAAAGAAATCAAAGACATTTTCTCAAGCATTTCCAACCTATCCTTAAAGGTTACTTGGTTCCAACTGACCTGACTCAAGTAGACCAACTCGGGTGTGAGTGTGTGTAAGCTTAGTTAGATTTCATTAGGGGTTACCCAACCAATCACTTCTCCTGAGTGATACTTCCCCTCCCTTTCAGAGGATTGAATTTGTCCCTACAATCAACTTAGTACAACACCAAGGTAGTTAGACGTTCATAGAAAATCCATTTGCATCATAACACATTTATATCAACAAAACATTATAATGTTCATATTGCAATACATAGCATTCCACTAATTCAAAACATATTCATTCTTTTGAAATCAATAACATCTTATTGCATATTCACATATTTCATTTACCTAACAAACATATTGAAGTCACAATTTACATTTATCAACATTTTCACTCATAATGGTAAAAGTAACTTGATAACAATGAAATGGGATGTAACATACTTCCCCCCTTGTGAATCATCATCCTCGATAATTTAAAGCACTTTAAAAATATAAACAAATTCAAAGAAAGGTTTTACTTACCATTTCCAAATCATGTAAGTATTATAAAATAATCTTCCCTCGTAACACCACTCCTTGCAATCTTGTCCTTCCTGGACCTTGCATTGAGTGACTCTTGCTAACACATAGGTAGAACTTGTGTGCTTCATGCATACTTTCTCTCTCGAAGAGCTTATGCATTGTAATCATAATGCCTCATATATACATCTCAAGTACAATAGTAACTATATACCACATGACACCTATGTCACAGTGACTAGAAAACACGTTCTCATTGGCCAATGAATTTATCCTTAGTGTAACACAAAGAGATAAGGAATTTCAGTGTATTGTACACTACACCGTGGGTCCCATCATTTTCTTTGGTATTTACACCATTGAACAACTTCGAAGCCAAGACCTTCCATCACTGACTCAACCATTTTCCTTAAGCGCAATATTGCTTCCTAATTCAAACTTTGTATCAACAAAGTTTTTCCTTGATCCTTTCGATCTACTATTCTATTTAACAATCTTTCTAGTCTAAGGTTAACCCTATTTCTTAGCCTATTTCAGCTTAATAGAGATTCAACCCTTCTTCCATATAGTGGACCAAATTTCAATGATGGAAATTTTATTGCCATATAAGTATATCACAAATCTTCCAAGATTCAGTTCATCACTTTTGCCTATTTGGCTATTTCAAATAATATATTGAGCATTCATTCAATTGAATTTCTCATAAGATGATCATGGTTTACACACAACCTTATCATTATTTGCTTGTTCTCATTTGAAATAACCTTCTCAGGAACACTAAGCAACTAATTCACACAATAAATTATGTAGGACCAACATCCTATAAATCAAATTTCCAACCAACGTTGTTTACCTTGGTGAGTTTGTCCACCATAACATTATGTCAGTTTCATCGACATAGAAAGATTAAACTATTCCGATGGTCTACCACTTCCTTATTGGAATCTTAAGAGAGTATACATGTCCTGGTGATGATGAAATCATGTCTTCATTCCTGGCATACTCGACAATTAACTTGCTACATTCCTTGTTGCATCTCACTCTATCTTTTTCTAGATTATAGTGGTTTCTCATTCGACAACTAATTTTGTCATTCCAATGTCCTAACTATGACATCAATTTACCTCATCTCATTCCTTAATCTCCCAAATTTTTTGGGTACATAGGTTCTTTTCCATCTCATATTAGCCTATTCTGACTAAATGAAAACCTATTTCGTGGTCTCATGCCACATTTGATTCTCAAGTAAAATGGTTAAATATGTTTTGGAGATAAATATCCTTCATCTTAGGACATCTATACCTTGGATTTATTTTTTCCTTTGATCATTTCCAAAGATGTAATCCAATTTTCAACTCATTCTACTTTTGTCGATGAGCATCTGTATTAATTTGAGTAACAATTCTCATTCAAACATGTTGATTCCAAAAAGATATCAAATTTAATTGCATACCTAATTACCAAGCATGAATGTTTCTCAATGACTCCAAATCATGAGTATTTAGATCTTTCCTTACCTATTCCATAGGCAATGATCTTTCAAAATAATCATGTATAGAATTGTGTTGTATATATTTCTTCTCATTAGTCCTAATCCTTGACCTTTTCACTATCCTTTTCTAGCAATTCCAATCTCTCCACCCTTGTGGTCATGGGCTATATGACTTGATTGAAATAATTTCTTACAAAGAAGTCAAAAGTTCTTCCAAATCAAAAATACATTGATGATCTTCATTGTGTCGGGTACTTTATTTCAGTCAATCCACTCTCTTTCTTCCCCCCTTAGTGTTTCCACAATATTCATTCAAATCAAATTTTGAACTCATAGCAAACATTTTCTTTCTCAAATTGGTTTATCATTCCTTGTTGTTGGCTTTCAATTTCCTTTTTCTTTCCTTTCTTACCCTCCATGGTATGCCTTGAATATATATTTATTCCCAAAATTGGATTCATCTTTGATCTCTAATCTCATCGATTCAACAATTGGATCATCAATAAAGAGATCTAATGAATAATCAACAACTTTGCAAGCTAAGAGGCATTCTAATATTCTAATATATTTTTGGAACATCCAAACAATTTACTTTTGTTTATTAGTTGGTGAGTTCAATTTATACTTCTACCAATCTATGTAATGACTGAACCTTTATCGGACCAACTCGATTTACTTTTTCAGGTTTCTTCTTACAATCACCTTACCAAGTGCCTTGTCCCAATTCTTGGTAACTTTATTTTCTCATAACCTTAAGCACTCTAAGTTTCCATGGTAACTCTTTTCGCAAAATCTTAGCTTTGTTCAAAATCAAAAATTTTCAAGGTTTATCCAACCTCTTGGATACCTCTTTTGTTGATTTAAATTCACAAAACATTGACTTTATAATTCAATTGAAGTTTCCATTTTATGTCAATGTAATGTCCCCAATTTTGCGAGCATCCGAGTTCAGTGGATTTAGCCTATTCTTAGCCCTCGTAGGCTAATATGTATGGTTAGAGGGTCTCTTTTGGAGCTTGGCTTGGCTTCGGATTGTCAGAACTTACCAGTTGGCTTTCGTTCAGGGTCATTCGGACATTATTTGCCTGACTTGCTATTTTTAGTAAGTTAGGTCATTCAGCGGAGCACCCCTGCTATTTTTAGCAGTATGGTTTGGTCATGTGCAAAGTTAATCACTTATTCTCCAGCTTCAGACGGTTCGTTAATCGGACGTAAATTGAGAAAGATATTAATATTTTAATTGTCAAATTAAAATATTAATTATTGAAGCTTATAATATAAAGTTATAATATTATTTAATATTATAACTTAAGTGATTTCTTGAAGGGTTCGACCAACATCAGGGGGCTTTTAATTAATTTTCAATTAAAAGTGCGTTCGAGACTTTGGAAATATTAAAAGATAAAATTCAATTTTATTTAAATGATGCCTTTTTGAGAAAAGTCGACCCTCTTGAGAATATAAGTATTTTTCATTGTGAAGAAAGTTCATTATGTTATGAAATCGATTTTTGATCAAGTCTTCTTCTGGAGAACGAAGCCAAGGGTTTCAGTTGTCTACAAGCATTGGAGAACGAGCCATCTTCAGTGTTGCAGTTCAGAGGCTGTGAAATATCAGCTGATCTATTGCATTCAGAGAGATATCTTCATTCAGAAGTTATCACAGAACGTTCACAGAGTTTTCTTTCAGCTTGCTGCAATAATCAAGTTTTCATCAAAATATCGTTGCCTTTTTAGTTGCATTTTATCAAATCTTATTTGTAATCATTGCAGAAGATTAAATAATAGTCTGGCATCAGTATTTGAAATAGATTATGTTGTTTCTAGAGCTGAATTATTTTATTTAAATTTATATGCAATTTCTTTCAAAATCGCACTTCAATGGTTTATCATTAAAAACGTTCGAAAATAAGCAAAACAGACAGTTTCAGAAAAACAGTGAGAACATGGCTTTCTACAGTCAATAATGCATACTCATAGATTTATAATATACTTACTAAATTGAAAAAATCCTTGACTTTTTGCAACTAAAGGTTGCTACCAACAAGGGGGTTATTTCAATTCTTCCTATCCCCTTATAGTCTTTTAAAAATGTAGGTACATATTGGTTACCCTTCATAACCTTCCTACATAACTTGATTGCATAATCTTCCACAATCCAAGGGAGTATCATAATCAGTTATTGGTTTAGGAGTTTCCAACTCCAAGGAAGATTCTTCTCTAATCCCAACTTTAATGAGTTTTCAAGAATCATATCTTCCCTTTCTATTTCCACTTCATTCTTTTCCTCTTTCCATCTTGGCATAAGCTTTACATAATACTAATGTAATGGGTTCAGAGGTTCCAGAGTTGAACCTAGTAGCTCTGATGCCACGTGTAACAATCCCAATGTTCTACTCAGTAAAATTTTAGAGTTTTCACCTCAAGTGAATGGACCATGATGCCATAACATAGAAATTAAAAAAAAAAAATTCCATAATGCAAATTACATGTACATTTGAAATAAACACTATTCCAAACTTCCATTGCATTTCATTGTAATTTCACAAATCTTTCCATAACATAGATTTTATATTGAATAAACTCAATTTTATCTTTTATGAATACATTCTTCCATATAAATGGGTGCATGATACATACACAACTCAACCGAGCTTCATTTGGCAATAGATATACAAACTTGTCCTGATGTTGTTGCATTGGTGCATACATTCTAGATGTCTCTATTCCCTGGTGCATACACTATAGTTGTCCCCAATACTAGTGCAAACATCCACAAACCTTGCCCACCAACTGATGAGGAGAAGCATCACTCAAGCACTTTTTCACCAACCATGGACTCAAATGTAGTCCCCTACACATCTGCCACATATGATAAGATGGCCCTACCCTTCGATGAAGAGATTGGTTGGTAAAACCCCATAACAATAGCCTATCTGAGCTTAGTGTTGTGTCCTACATAACTAGAACCTAATTATATAATAGCTACACCTACGAGTATGAAAATCCTGAACTAGAATGCATAAAAGGAACATAATGACTTGACAGTGAAACCAGTGGAAAATTACACTACTTTGGCCAAAGTATTCTCACCCAGTACTTCGAGTGACAAAATTTTTATTCACATACACTACCATAGCTTTGTTTGGATTATAACCATTCATATACTATGCTTAGGTAATTTCCTTCCATAGGTAATCATTAACCTCAAAAATAACCTATTCCCCTTTTTCCTAAAACACAATGGTATCTCTACCAATAAAGAATAAGCATAAGTTACCCCCTTCAATGGATATTATAATCCTAGGTATAATATATGAGCTTTTCTAGTCTACAAATTAATATTGCATAAACAACTTATCAAGTATTCCCTTCAATGGACAACCTAGTCTCGGGAATAACTTTATAATCTAAAGTATAGCTACATAAGCTTCATCTTATCATTGAATAAGCATTCAATAAATAAATAACTCTATTCGGGAATATATCCCGACAATAACTAATTCTCATCAAGAGAATAATCTCATCAATGAATGATCTCAATCAATGAATAATCGTATCAATAAATGATTTCATTCTAGAGTGTAATCTCCTTAGTAAAAAGGATTATTCAAAGAGTAGAATCTTTTCAACAATATGACTTCATAACAAGAGTATAAAACAATCAATCAGTTAATAACTCTAACTCAATAGGTAATCCCACCTATGGCTCCAATCAAATAGTAATTCACAAACTCAAGTGATCAATTTAATCACATAGGTGAGTCTCAACCTTAGTATACCCTAATTCCCATATATAATCAATAATCAACAATCAGTCTAATTGTGTAGGTTAATCTCAACCTATGTACTTCAAACAAAACTCAACTACATAACCCATCCAAGTAGGATATTCTCAACCTATTGGTTCCAATGGGTAATCAAGTAAATATGCCAACCTAGTAGGTAACTCTTAACCTAGGGTTTCAATCATTAGTCAAATATACTTCTCGACCCAAATAGGTTACTCTCAACCTAGGGTTTCATTCACTAGTAAAGTAATGATCAAGTGATTGAATTCAAGTATAGATTAGCAATATGGCGTCTCATCTTATCATATCTTATCACTGTTGATGTATTGCTAAACCTTATCATTCCTAAGATATCCTAGCATTATAAGCTAACAGTGTCAAGTCACTTCATGACATTGATACATTCACATTATACATGTAGTGTAAATTATCTATGTATATAGGAATATCATATGAGTTCCCATATAGGGTATAAAAGAGTATTAAATCACTCCCTTAAGCTATTCACACTTTCATCAAATCTAGTATATAATACTATTGACGAAATCCACTTCCTAATATGGAGTATGTAAAAACACTCATAAGGAAATCATATCAATAAGACTCTTTTCCTTTCCAATAAGAAAATAGATTATTACTCTATTTCAATCAATCAAATGCAAATCCAAATAAAACATACAAGACATTCAATGTTTTAGAAGAACAAATAAATATAAAGAGAATAGAATCTCATACCTGTTAGTCGCTTGAATCCAATTGTCTCACTAGTTCTTAAGCTTGGCCCTCTCTTAATCATCTTAGCAACGAATCCCTCTCAAATCCTCTCACTAAAGTTTCCTCACAATATCCCTAAAAAAAAAAAACTTCTCAATGAAAAAGAAACATAATGGAGCAACACAATGATGTGTAGAAGATGTGTATCCAAATGAGGTAAGAGTGCCTCTTTTTAATACCCAAAAACTAGTATCTATAGGCTACAAACAAGGTTTATGATATGACACTTCTCAGCCTATTACCATTGACTCAACTTAATAATAAAAGGTGGCAGATTTCTATGTCAATCCTCACTTAAATAGGACAACAGATCGACTCAATGCTTGCCAACAACAGTTTGACTAGTTCATAATGCACATGCTTCAATCTAGAAATTGACTTACAAGCTCAAAATACTTCTAAAAGAAACACATAATTCATAATATGGCGCTAACTAATCATCACATTTCCTATTTACAAGCTTGCTGTTAAAACAGAGGAATAAGTCAGACTTTATCTGGCTACGTTTCATATAGTCAACTTGGTCCAACCCAAACCATTCAACACATCTCAATGCGTTGACCTCCTTCATTATAGTGTCGCTTTATGTTTGACTTAGTACATGTTATATTATATTGTGCACAACACTTTATCATTGTGTTAAATAAAATTTACATAGCATATTTGAACATATGTATTTCCATCACCTATTATCAATAATTTGATAAATGTGGTTTAACACTTAGCATTATGCTATTACATATAGTGCTACATTCACATTATATTGACCATGACATATATTCTATAAATCGGCCATAGTATATATAACATTTATATATATACATATACATATATATATATAATTACTAAACAACATTTAACGCTATTTATATATATGTATATATATATATATATTGACAAATAAGTTTGTCTAAACACTCCACTTGATATTGGAATGAATGAGATCAAGTTAACATTTCATATACAATATCGTATGTATATACATATCTATGTACATATATATGCATATATACATATATTGTTGTGCTTGTATGGATACTCCATCATGCCACACATACGTGCATATCAACATGTGTGTATATATATGAATATACATTTATTCATACACATATCATGTTACTATTTCATATCAACATAAATACATTCATATCCTCGTCGACAAACATATACATTAAGTGTGTGTGTGTGTGTGTGTATATATAATTGTATAAGAGCAAAATTGTACCCTTGCAATTTCACCTACATTCTTGCTTCCGCTTTAGTGTCCACTCCCTTAGCATCTTGAGTAGGCTCATTTTAGCCCTTGCATCAGCCTTTTCCCCTCTCAAGATGCTCCAGTATCCCTTTTGAGTAGCCACCCTCGCATGTCCATTTTCCATCAAACTTGATGCTTTTCCCATTTTCATTGTTTTGTAGCGTGACATGTCTAGACACAAGCACACCGCACAGATGTCCACATGTCGCACTAGTGTCCTACAATGTTTCAAAGCTCAAACGTTTGTTTCTGTGCATGTTTGCCACTTGTCAATGAGTTCTGTCGGTGGTAATGGCTGGGAACGCTAAAAAACGGATGAAGAAGCTTCTTTTCTCTCTTTTTAAGTCATCCCTTCAACTCATTTGGCTCTCTAAGAAATTCTTCTACAACTAGCTCCATTCTACCAACTTCTAGCTTCACTCCAGCTTTGGCTTTAGCCTTCTACACTTCAAATTTTGCTTACATAGTTTCATACTGCTTGTTGTAACAGCTTCAAGCTCTCTCAAGCTCTCTTTACAACACTCTTGCAGCTTCACCTCCGTCATTTCATGCTTGTGAGCATCTTGGGATTCCATATCCCTTTCCTATTGCATATTTACTTCGTGATACAGGTTCTCCTCCTTGAGCAGGGTTTGCCTTTATCACACGCTTGTTTACTTTGTGGTGCGGGTTCTACTCATGAGTGAGTTTTTCTTTCACCACATGCTTTGTTCACTTCTCTCTCTATCTTTTGGTTGTCTGTGGAGGTGGGAACACCAAAACAGGCGTTTGACTGAGGCAAACCCCTATACAGCCCCAACATTCTCTCCAGATATCACACTTGCATGTTCTGAAGACATTTGTTTGGTGGAGGCTTCATCACTCATGCGGTTGTAAGTATTTCTTTCCTTTCTTCTCCTTGTCTTTATCATTTACTCTTTACTTTATCTCAGTTCTATCACTTTTTGTTATTTTCCTGTATTCTATGGTTTTTAGCGTTCGGATAAAAGCATTTACTTTGTTGTTTTTGAGACATTCTTGTTCTCTGGTTCGTACAAGACTCCAGCGTGCCTCTGAGACACCAGTGCGCCACTATCATCCATTTTCTGTGCTAACGTCCTTTGGCCAAGAGCTTGTCAATTTTTCCAGAAAACCTTTGTGACCTACTCTTTCAGATTCTGAAACTCTTGCCACTGTTCCATTGAGGTAGTATAGGGAAGTTCACCCTACAAGGCTCTCTTAATGAAAAGAACTCATGCGTAGCGAATCCCCCTATATTACATTTTGGTGAACCCGATGTGAAGAACAACGTTCTTCAAAAAACTACGAATTTATTTACCCCTACTTGGCGAGGTCATAACTTTTGACTCGGTGCTCAGAATTCAGAACCGTTTGCACTGTGGGAAAGGTCTCCTAGTGAACTAGTTTTGTCCCTAAAATACAAGTGCCTTTGGCAATCCAATTTTAGGGACTAATGCAAGTTCCAACCTCAAATTCTGCTCTGGAGACCTCCGAAAACACAATTTACTGAAACATAGAAAATACTGAAAAAATTGTAATGGATTTAATATCTTCTTTTATTAGCTTTGTATCTAATTTTGTTCAAAATTTCAATGATATTCCATTTAATGCATGTGATGGTGACTTGGATTTTCCTATGTCACTTGATATCTTTGATCCTTCTCATGAAAGTCCTCTTATTTTAGAGGATATTTTGTTGCAAGAAGATGAAATCATTGATACTTTCCTTAATATTACTTTACCTTCTATTCATCCCAATGCACCCTCTCCTAGAGATGATGCATTTGTGAATGTTGAATCTCTTCCTCATTCCAATGCACCCTCTTCTAGAGATGTTGCATTGGTGAATGATGAACCTCCTTCCACATTTGATTCTCTCTGGATCGATGTTGAGAATGTTTCTTCAAATAATTATTCCACATTTTATCATGTTTGGATTGATGTTGAGAATATGTATTCAAATAATTGTTCTACTAGTTATGATGATTCTGTAAATGTAATCTATGTCTCTGTTGCCCCTCAAAGGCCTAAGAGACTGATTATTTGCGTGACTCCAGCTAGTTCTTTTCCTAAAAGGGTTTGTTCTATCAATGGTGTTCCATTTGATAGTAACTCCTGATTTTCCTAAGGCTCCTTCTTACAAAGCGGTAGCCCATACTTATGAGAATAGAATAAACAACCAAGACTTCTTCAAGCACCTAAACCTATGAATAAAGCACCTAGTGATAACGATCTTATCAAGCAACCTCAGGTTCCTCCGGATAAGATCTCATTGTGGGACTTGCTTCAGTTTGCTCCACTTTATCAAGGCATGCTTTAGGAAGCCTTGCAAAAGATCCTCTTTCCTTCTTCCATTAGGTCAACAGATGCGAATGCGTTGATGGTGTATATTCATGCGAATTCGTCAAATATTATGTTCTACTCGTAAAAGCTCCCGCCTCTGGAAGTACAGAAGCAAGCAGATCCTCTAATGATTATAGTCAACATTAATAAAATTGGCATTCGACGTACTCTCGTTGACGCTGGTTCAGTGCTCAATGTTTGTAGTATTGATCTATTGCCTAAGATTAATATCAATCTGTCTTCTCTTAATACTTCTTCTATTGTCATTTGTGGGTTCAATAATGTTGTGCGAAAAGGCCTAGGCACAATAGTCTTGCCTTTGAGGTTGGGACCCATCACTGTACCTACCCTTGTTTATGTTATGCTAGAAAAGTTACCATGTAACCTTCTTCTTGGTAGACCGTGGATTCATGCTATGGGTGCAGTTCCGTCTACCTTGCATAAATGTATTAAGTTCATTTGTAATAATAAAGTAGTCACAGTCAAGGCTGACCCTGAGGCTATGCACTTATGTGAGATGGCAACTACTAGTCAACCTTCGGTTGTGCCTACTCTTATTCCTTCAGTATCTTCTAGTGTGTCGATGTTTACTCCAGCAGTACCTACTACAAAAGGTACTCCTGAGATAAATGTCCCTGAAGAAGATCCTTCTGAAGCAAGGGGTCCTAAGTGCTTCTTCTACTTCTTCTCAAAAGAATGCAGGTCTTGGTGATGATTGGGGTCCCTTAGACTTTACAAATTCCTTCATTCAGGAATATAAAGTCGACCTGATCCGCTTAGACCTTCTGATGACATCATCCAAACCTGCTATTAAAGATGCTTACTCTTCTGTATCGTAGGGTAAAGTGAATGCAAATTGCAATGTCCTTAGTGTTGGTCCTCCTTCTGAGGAAGAAGATTACACTTATGCTAAAGAGGATAATACTGACAGTCCTGTTAATTAAGATGATGGTGATCCCATAGAGGAGTGTGATCCTCGTTGTTGGGACAATGCTCTCTATGAGGATCAGACTCCTTTTCAAGATTTACAAATGTCTTATGGCCCCAGCCTTAAGCTTGTTTCTAAATATGGCTACAAGCGTAAAGGTTGTGGGCGTAACGAATAAGGAATTCAGGTCCCTATATAATTTAAACCCCATAAGCATAATTTGGGACTTGGTTGCCCGAATGAACAATCTAAATAAAAGCCATGGTTGAATGACAAGAATTCTTCTCAACCTCATTCTAGTGAAAAGATTCTTCCTCCATTGTCTTCTATCTTCGTGCCTTCTTCTTCTTCTTGTGAGAAGTCAAACCTTGCTCCACAAGAGAAAGGGTTGCTTCCTACTCCTCATCCTTTATCTGAACAAGAGCGTATTTTGTTGCAGCTTCTAAAAGCCCGCTTAATCACTCTTCCTTCTCCTACATGTAACAAATTTGATAAACATGATGAAGGAGAACATCCTTTCTGTGCATACCATCAAGGGCTTGGTCATTCCACTAGTGAATGTAAGGCCTTGAAGGATAAAATACAACAACTTCGTGATTCAGGTGCCATCAAACTTCCATTTGATTGATGCACCTACCTTTACTTCGCATGACAAGTGATATTGAGGTTTACCTCTATCCTATTCTAAGGATCTTGTAGGGTTCTCCTCCCTTGTATGTTGGGGGCAGTGATAACTCATTTCGGAGATGTGTGTCCTCCTAAAAGGACCCCCTCTCTTCTCTATATCTTTCAATTGAAGCATCCCTTGATTGGGACCCCTCTCCTTTTGAAGGGTTCCCAAGGGACCTCTTTGAAAGCTTTTCTCTCAAATGAATTCATTGGCGTCTAGGTTGGGGGAAGCCTGACTAGACCTTACCTTTCAAATAGTGCGTCCCTTGAGTGGACCCCTCTCCTTTTGAAGGGTTCCCAAGGGATCCCTTTGAAAGTTTTATGGTTTGCATGACCGACTGCTTTTGGACATGCTCTATTTACGGGTAGACATGTTTCCGCTTTTGACATGTTCTATTTGTAGGTAGACGCATCGCCACTTCTTGACATGTTCTATCCGAGGATAAACATGTCGATGCTTTTGAATCTGCGGAGTTTTCTTCCTTTGGTTTCCTCCATGAGAGAGATCTTGGGGGATACCTCCCTACAGGACCAAGAACCTGTAGGGAACTTCCTTTAAGCTTCCTCCATGTGAGAGATATTGGAGGTCGCTCCCCTACAGGACGGAGAATCTGTGGGGTGCTTGCCTTTGGTTTCCTCCATGCGAGAGATCTTAGGGGATACCTCTCTACAGGACTGAGAACCTGTAGGGCTCCTTACTTCGTGATATGGGTTTTCCTCCTCGAGTGGGGATTGCTTTTATCACTCTTACTTCATGGTGTGGGTTCTACTCCTGACTGGGTTTTGCTTTCACCACGCGCTTTGTTCATTTCTATCTTTCTCTTCTCTCTTGTGTATCCCAGATCGAAGATTTGCATCTTCTTTGTCTTGAGTATATGCTCCTCTCTTCATCTTAGAATTCTTCCATGTGTTAGTGTTTTTAATTTGGGGACAATGCATAGTACTAAGACAACCTTCTACATCGAGGTCTCTTTACTTTGCTGACCTGAATCCTTTAGCTTTTTACATTCTAACATCATTGTCTGGTGCAAGTCTTTCTTCTCTAATGCATTTGTTTTGCAGGTCTTCAGCCTAGGGCATGCTTTAGTGGTTCAAAGAGCTATCTACTTCCTCTACAATATCCTTTTTGGCATATGATGTTATTTATGTTTAGTAGATTTCCTTTAGCGTGCATATTAATGTAGATTCATATGCCTGCTAAAGTGGGGGAAAAATGTATAAGAGAAAAATTGCACCCATGCAATTTTGCCTACATTCTTGCTTCCACTTTAGTGTCCACTCCCTTAGCATCTTGAGTAGGCTCATTTTAGCCCTTGCATCAGCCTTTTCCCTCTCAAGATGCTCCAATATCCCTTTTTAGCAGCCACCCTCGCATGTCCATTTTCCATCAAACTTGATGCTTTTCCCATTTTTGTTGTTTTATAGTGTGACGTGTCCAGACACAAGCACGCCACATAGACATCTGCTTGCCGTGCTAGCATCCTGTGATGTTTCAAAGCTCAAACAACCATTTCCATGCATGTTTGCCACTTGTCAGCAAGTTCTATTGGTGGTAACGGTTGGAAACGCCCAAAAACGGCTAAAGAAGCTTTTTTTCTCTCTTTTTAAGTCATCCCTTCAACTCATTTGGCTCTCTAAGAAATTCTTCTATAGCTAGCTCCATTCTACCAACTTCTAGCTTCACTCCAACTTTGGCTTTAGCCTTCTACACTTCAAAATTTGCTTACATAGTTTCATACCGCTTGTTGTAGCAACTTCAAGCTCTCTCAAGCTCTCTTTACAACACTCTTGCAACTTCATCTCCCTCATTTCATGCTTGTGAGCATCTTGGGATTCCATATCCCTTTCCTATTGCACATTTACTTCGTGATATGGGTTCTCCTCCTTGAGCAAGGTTTTCCTTTATCACATGCTTGTTTACTTTGTGGTGTGGGTTCTACTCCTGAGCGGGTTTTGCTTTCACCACATGCTTTTCATGGTGCAGGTTCTACCCCTGAGCGGGTTTTTCTTTCACCACACACTTTGTTCACTTCTCTCTCTCTCTATATCTTTTGGATGTCTGTGGAGGTGGGAACACCAAAACAAGGGTTTTATTGAGGCAAACCCCTATACATCCCCAACATTCTCTCCAGATATCACGCTTGCATGTTCTGAAGACATTTGTTTGGTGGAGGCTTCATCACTCGCGTGGTTGTAAGTATTTCTTTCCTTTCTTCTCCTTGTCTTTATCATTTACTCTTTACTTTATCTTAGTTCTATCACTTTCTATTATTTTCCTGTATTCTATGATTTTTAGTGTTCAGATATAAGCATTTACTTTGTTGTTTCTGAGACATTCTTGTTCTCTGGTCCGTATGTGACTCCAACGCACCTCTGAGACGCCAGCACGTCGCGCTGTCATCCATTTTCTATGCTGACATCCTTTGGCCAAGAGCTTGTTAGTTTGTTAAAAAAACCTCTATGACCTACTCTTTTGGATTTTGAAACTCTTGCTGCTATTCCATTGAGGTAGTATAGGGTAGTTCACCCCGTGAGGCTCTCTGAATGAAAAGAACTCATGAGTAGCAAATCCTCCTATATTACAATAAGCAATTCCTCATGCAAGTATGCTCGTAAGTATTTCTATTCATATATATGCATAAACACAATTATGCTCTCATGCATAAGTTGTTATATATATACATATCTACATGTATACTTTTAATGTACATTGAATCGATGTAAAGACAACTATTCACACAGCTCAAAGACTCAAAGATTCAATCATGATAACTTGATCACACAATAAAAGAAATCAAAGACATTTACTCAAGCATTTCCAATGTATCCTTAAAGGTTACTTGGTTCCAACCGACCCGACTCAACTAGACCAACTCGGGTGTGTGTGTAAGCTTAGTTAGATTTCATTAGGGGTTACCCAACCAATCACTTCTCCTAAGTGATACTTCACCTCCCTTTTGGACGATTGAATATGTCCCTGCAACCAGCTTAGTACAACACCAAGGTGGCTAGATGTTCATAGAAAATCCATTTGCATCATAGCACATTTATATCAACAAAGCAAATTAGAATGTTCATATTGCAATACATAACATTCCACTAATTCAAAACATATTCATTCTTTTGAAATCAATAACATCTTATTGCATATTCACATATTTCATTTACCTAACAAACATATTGAAGTCACAATTTATAATTATTAACATTTTCACTCATAATGGTAAAAGTAACTTGGTAACAATGAAACATGATGTAACAAATATGTTGCTCTAGGTTTCAAATAGGTTATATGGGTTTCAAATAGGCCATTTTAATAAAAGAATAAATGTTTTGAAAGCTCCTTTAATTAAGTAGGCTTCTTGATGAATGCTTTGAACGAAATGCTTTGCGATTTTTTAGATATTTTATTAAAACCTACAACAAACAGGCCTAAAAACTTTTGGATGCCCTGGCTTGGAAGGAATCATAAGTCACTTTTGGGGTGCCATTTGTGTCCATTGAAATGTGAATGACAACATCTACATCTAAATTGGGATAGTCAATTTCTTATCATATGATCATTGTGCCATTTCCCTACATGAACTTTTTGTTGTTCTCACCCCTCAGTTGTTTGTCCTTGATGACAAAGTCACAATTGGTGCTATGGTATTTACAGGTGCAGGTTTAGGTTGATGGTATCTCAGATTGATTGACATGCCCTCATATACTTGCATTGAATTATTGTTGCCTATTATGCTTGAATGATTAGAGGGTTGGATTGGTATATGGCATGGTTGTTCAAGGCATGCATTTGTTCCAAGGAATGCATTTACTTCAAATTTAAATGTCATTGCTATCTTGATAGGCCCCAAGATCTTTATGCTTCAGGTTGATCATGTCCTTGATGGTTCAAGATGAGTTCATTCAGATAGGGGTTTGTCTTCATTTGTAGATGTTTATCACATTTTGGTCTTCAGGTGATTACTCATTTTGCATATGATTTTTTGAGATATGGTTTACATTATATATCACACAGTGTATTTTGATCTACACTCGAGCTTACAATATTACATATAGTTCATTTGAATTTTTATTTGTATCGGCTTTGATAGTCAACATTTGTTATCACATTGGCACTTTATTTGTATCGGCTTTGATAGTCGACATCAGTTATTACATTGGCACTATGTTGATTTGTGTCAGCCTAATCATAAAGCATATAATACTTTGTCTTGGACAGTCGAAGGCAGAGAATGACATTGTAGTATTCATGACTCACATGTGTGACTTGGCAATTGAGATAGTAATTATGTTGTTAGTGTTTTTAGACATATACACGAAATTCAAATGATATAGAATATCATTTCATTTGGATTTGAAATCATTATGCACTTGAGTTTGGTATTCATTTGAATGAAGGAATAGGGAAAAATTAGTTTTGTAATTATCATTTGGCTAAAGGTGAAACCCTAGCCACCTGGAGTTGATATGGAAGAAAGGATGTTGGGTAGTTCAACAGTTTGAAAGAGCTCGAAGTTGGGTAACTTATTTCTGATTCTTTGCATTAGTTAACAGGTAACACTGGGTCTTTATTCTTTGGTTTGTTTCAAGAAATAAGAGGTTGTTATCGGGCTCAAATGTGAAAAATGATTAAGAGGTATAACAATTTTGTTAAAGGGTTTTGAAATTTGTGTTTAAGAGCAAGGGATTAGTTATAAGTTTTCGTAATTAGGGTTTGTGAGTTTTAATCTTTTCTAAGGGGTTGTTTTGAAACCCTAATGGAATTTGATGTATGGCTTCTGGGGTTGTTTGGAAATCCTAATGGTATTCGTTGATTTGAGAATCAGTTATGAGAAAGATAGTTGGAAAATAGTTTGACATTGTTTTTGTGCATATATATATATTCAAAGGTCTTTGAACCTGAATGTGAGAGATGGAAAATAGAGACTGCTATTAAGCCAATCTGATTATATGTATTTGAAATATTGAAAATATTTGAGTGGAAGATCATTATACTGCTATACCTGATATTTTAAGGATTCTAATTTTCTTTTGAATTCTTAAGGTACTGTGTATATCAGTCAATTTTTGTACAAGGTTTTATTGAAACAGAGAAACCCTCTGAATCATTGATATTATTCAGAATTGATAAAAGGAGTTGGTGCTCCTAATTGAGTTGGTGCTCTTCTAATGTTGGAGTTGGTGGTCTTGATTGAGTTGGTGCTCTAATAATAAAAGGAAAATTTTGAGTGGTTTTTTATACCCCAAGAGGGTTTTTCCACTCAAGACAAATCTGGTGTAATGTGATGTGTTTTGTGAGTGTTCAAATTGGTTTGCATTATTGTCATTACTTGATCAATTGCATAATTCTTGTCATATCTATTAGTTGCTTAAAATAATCTTTCAGCAATCAAAAGTACTTGTTCAAATGTTTGAGTAACAAATTTGTTGTCATAAAGTATGTGTGTCTCAATGACAAACTCTGATATCTGAAGCAAATATTTAATTGTGAATCTTGCATTGTTATCATTGTTTCATGTTATCAATGCATATAGTTTGTTCAAAACAAAGTCTTGTTATTGTCCTTCTTGAATTTTTTTAATTTGCGACTGGTTTTTGAATCATTGATTCACCCCCCCTCTCAGTGATTCTTTTCATTCAACACTTTTAACTTGAAGCATTAGGTTGAGTAACAGGTGTCATTTCAAAGTGGCTTGCAGGTCCCTACCAAGATAGGGAAACGCTTGTAGCATATGGGCTAGTGGACGACTGTTCCTTCATAATTTATAAGAAATAAATTTTTCCCTAGCAACACTAATGTGAACAGTGTGGATTGAAATATACTTAAGCATTAATTGTCGTACTTTAAATGTTAAGAATTATTTGATGCCAAGAAACGTTCAAACACGCTATGAGATAGGTAACATGACAACAAAAAAGCCAATCTAAACTAATAGTGAACATATATACCAGACATTAATGGAGCTCATATCCTTTTATCTCTTTTCACAAAGCTTACAGGACCACCATCGAGATAAGAGCCAATAAACACAAAAGGTTCATCATATAAAATCTTGAAGAAGTCTCAGCTCATGCCCACAAAAAAATAGCACATGAAAGATTAGCACAAGATCTGATCTTTAGGGAAAACTCGTCTAACACCACCTTAAAATGAATAACACCACCTTAAAATGAATTCGACTATGGTGATGCAAAATTAGAGAACAACTACTCAAGACTAATAAAATCAAAGATATTAGAGTGGACTCTTATGGAAATACTACAAAAACATAGCAATGCAAAAGGAAAACTAGGTTGCCGCTCTATAATTGATTTCAATGAACATCAAGTTGCCCCTCTCTATTTTTGAAACCCTTACAGGCCAATTTTTTTAAATTAGACAAACAAAAACCATCTCCCTATGTATGCCGCTTCAATCTATTCACATTAAATGAAAGGTGAATCTAAAAATATCGAGGTCTTCTTTCATCAAAGGGTCGTAGAAATCCTCAGCCTAAGCCTGCTACAATGGTAAGCATAGATGGTGTTTCTTTATTGTAGAAACTATCACCTATGTAAAGGCTCGTGAAGGAGCTTCATTCAGGTTTGACAAAGATATATAACTTTTTCCCAAGGAAGAAGGAAATCTCAAAAAATAACATTAAAGCAAACAAAATACCCATTCCCCAACTCCAGCTTATACTATCCTGAATATACACAATGAGAGACTATTACTGCTCTAGTGCATGAAAAATAATACCAATTGAAGAAGCTTTGAATGCTTCTCTTTCCCTTTTCACTTGTGTGGTCAAATTGAATTGCTCCAAGGCTATAGAGCATGGTTTGATCCCATCTGCATCAATGGTCATCATTACAAAAGAAAAGTAAGGCATTTTGACCTAGCGATGCACCCACACAAGGCCCTTTTCCAATATTACATGGAGCTGGTCTCAAGCTATGAAATATGCCATCAAGGTAAGAAGAATCATTCCTTGTAACACACATCAAAAAGATTGTAAGGTTGTTTTCGACTGAAAACTTTTAAACAATATTACAAAAAATTCCCTCTGCAGAAACCAAAAATTATGCATGTTAATTGAACTATATATATTCAAATATATAT
>VDFB02167410.1:0-20709 GCA_007258455.2 Sequoia sempervirens
ATAACCATCTCTATGAAGAGGCTCCTCTGGTGATGCATACGTGGCGTGAACTTCTGACGGTATTTGAAACTCTGGCATCCCCACGGGAGCGTTTGCTGAAGCTGATGGAAATTGTTGATTGATTGGTGGGGGTGTGTAACTCTGAAACTCAGGCGGGAAATTGCAATCCTCTATTATCAATGCCTGATCATATCTGGGTGCTGGGACTAATTCATATCCTGTAATTGGAGAGTTCTCTGAGGCCCCTGTATTTCTTGTTTCACTCTTGAGAATACCAGCCACAACTTGGAATTCGTGGCACTGAAGTTCGGAGTGCTGGTTCGTGTTATGTAACCTACACCATCCTGACGAGGCAGTTTCGGCCATATAAATTCTATCTGCAGGACGATTTTCATGAGGTGGTGGATTGTCCAATGGCGATGGGACTCCTCCATTGTTGGGCCCAGTATTCCAAGACCTCCTCTGAAATCCTTGATTGTTATTTCTATACCCATAATTGTTTTCATGATTGTATCCTTGATGGGTATCCTGATGACTTGGAGGATTATGCTGATATCCTCGGTTAGCACCTTGGTGTGCCTGATAATTTCGTGGCATAGCTTGTGTCTGATTATTTTGACTTTTGAGGTGAGTCACCTCAGCTGACAGCCTCTTTACTTGTTCTATCAAATCTTTCATTTCATCTTTCTCCTCTGAAATTTTCATTGGCGGCACTGTGTTTTGGAGATAAACAGGCTGTGGGACTTGCGTCTGGGACAAAGGCATCCCAGGATGGAGAACTAACTGACTTGATGGTGCTTGAACTTGATAAGCTGGCTGTGGGATCGCATTTAGCGCTGGAACTTGTTGATTCCATGTTGAGCCGAACATTGGCATTTGATTGTTTGTCGTAGCCAGGCCGGTGTAGAGTACGGGCCCAGTTATATTCTGTCCTAAACCTTGACTTACTTCAACAGCTTTAGCGTAAGCTTGATTTATATTTGCTGGAGTGGGGTGAGATCTTACGAACATTGCAGTCAAAGGATCAAGTGCTGAATAGTAGCTTTCTCGAGCGTCATCAATGACATAAGGAGTGCGTAACCTATTGAGGGCCTTTTGGAACCTATTGTTGAATGCATGGATGGGCTCTTTGTCCTGTCTTCTTACTTCCGCAAATTGACGATAAAGCTCTACAGGGGTGGCTGGTATACCAAATTTTCCGATGAAGGCCTCCTTCATCTGCTCCCATGTTCTTATAGACCCTACGGGTAGGTGAATGAACCAAAAATGAGCCTCTTCTCCCAAAGAATATGGAAATAGGCGGCAAGCCACGTCTGCGTACCCAATCTGCCTATTGCGTAGGTGACCCTCAAACATCTTGATATGATCCTCGGCTGTGTAGTTAACATCATTGGCAATGAACTTAGGACAAAAATTTTCAGGATTCTTTGGCATCTCGTGGTAGTCTTGAAATTCTAGCGGAGATGGGTTGGTAACCAACCATGTAGCACCGTTTGGAGCGGGTTGACCTCCTTGCTGACCTCCTGGTTGACCTCCTGGTTGAGCCATTGCTTGAATTGGTAGTCGCCTTTGATATACAATAACTTGGGCTGGCTGTTGAACAACAGCTTGAACTTGTTTTGGCTGAGCAAACCTCGAAGCACTAGGTGGAGTTCTAAACAAACTTGAAATTTCTTCTCCGCTTTCTTCACTTGACTGGACTTCTTCGTTTGATAAAAATTCTTCACTTGACTTGGCTTCTTTGCTTGAATGAACTTCTTTCTTCTTCCTTGATCTTGTAGGTAGCTCTAACTCCACAAAATCTTTATATGAACTGGGTGTAGACCTCAAGATTCTCTTCAACTTGTCTGGCGAAAACAAACTGCTACGATCCAGGATGTAACTGCTTCTGCGCGAGATTGTTCAATCTTGAGAGAACACCATCTTGTCTTACGATAATTTTCTCCAATGGAACTTTTGTGTACTTCAAACCCTTTCTACTTCAACACAACTGTATGCTGTAGCTGTTATTGCCCTCCTTCTAGCGCCAATTCTGTTGACGTGGTTTTTGAGACCGCCCCAACACAGAATAAAGTTGCCAACGGCTTCCCTATTCTCTCTTGAACAAAGTATTCAGCATGCTAAGATTGCGAGTAAGATCATGCTTTCAACTCCAAGGTTCCTTAAGTGCGAATAGGCTCAGTTTGGCTCGATGTGATATTGCTGGTATGTCAAGGGGACTTACACAATTGTTCGACGGCTAACAACAAACAGTAGATTAAGGGCTTTGCGTGTAATTCGAATGATTTGGAAAATAAGCACGGGATTCCTAATTCTAACCGGAAATGAACTGAATTTAAAGGGGTGTAGGGCCTAAGAAGTTTATATTCTATTCTAAATGCAGGATATGTGGAGCTTCGTTTCAATAGACCTCAACCGGATTTCACCTAGCCTCCGTCGGACAGCCTTAGCAAAATCGGTGCAATCTTCAAGGGAAATAGCAAAAGATGTTCAAGTTATGACTTAACATACATACACCATCAGAACAACGCATATAAGTATGTAAACCACAACCGAAGTTAAACACAAAATAATCTCCAGCCGACCACGCAAGGCGAACTTATCATCAACAAGCCGCTAGTGGTATGGAATAAAGCGAAGCTATCTCAATAAAACACCACACACCAAAATAAGCTACTTGCATGAGATTAAGCTACTTGGATACGAAAGGAAGAAGAGACCTTGCTAGCAATTCATGACAAGACGAATTCCATCATCAATGAAAAGATCTATTATCAAGAAATGTGTTACACAACAATCTCCTCAAAAGTTCTCAAAGGGAAAACTTTCTTTCTTCTCCAAATTATGCAAAAATGCTCTACAATGCTACACTATCTAGCTCTAATACTAATACTCTCTCAATGTCTACTCTGATTCTAACTTGATCTAATCTCTACTCTAATGAGATTACAAATGAGGGGGACTCCCCCTTTTATAGCTAGCCAAGTCCCAAAAGACGGCTAGGGTTACAATCAATAGAGTGGCCAGAATCGTGCCACCTCAGCCCTAAATAAAATTGCCCTAAAAACCGCCACAGAGGAGAGTGGGGTAATAAATGCGCCATAATGTCCACCATCATCCTTCTAGAAGATTCCATTTGTAGACGCGTTCACACTGTTCTCGATCTTCTTTCTTGGCGTCGTTCTTTGATTTCTTCCACTTGAGGGCCTTCATCTTCGTCACTTTGAGCCTTGAAAATGTTTCTTCAACACTTAGCCATTTTCTTGCAAATTTTCCTCCTTCGAGATTGAAACTCCTCTTCATCGTGCTTCCACTTCCAAACATCGTGCTTAGGCCTCAACATTTCTCCTGCAAAACGAGCAAGGAGAGGGGTATTAGAATACTTCGTGATATAAACTTAACTCACTTACCTGATTTTCACGCTCCAACTTTCAAGCGTTCATCGCCAACTTTGTGTTCAAGTTCATGCCTCTACAAGATGCCTTAGCCAAATTTTCAACCCATCTTGTATTCTGCCGGGTGTACTTCACTCTGATATTTCATTTAACTCTGGCTTGAGAAGAAATTCCTTCATCAGGAACTCGATCAGAAATCATCTAGGCGATCACTTTCAAATTCATTTGCCAAGGCGAATTTTTATCTTGAAAACAAATTTTATTCCTTGCCTTAGAAAATTTTCAAATTTTCCCTTAGGAAAATTCATCAACCTGGTGCCCGCTTGAAATCTTCATCCCAAAATTCTCGACAAGCAGTGGAAGACCTTGAAATCAACTCCTCATCGATAATCTTCGATACCCAGAAGAAAATTTTCTCCAGAACGCATCGAACCCATGGGTGCACGACGAACGGGTTCATTTGATTTTCTTGAATTTTGAACCTTAGGAAATTATTCTTTTAACAATTTTGTCCTTGTTCTTCGATCCTGAAGTACTTCCTTGCTCTGACTTGGAAAATTTTCATCAATCCTGTGGAGCTGGCATTCATCACTGGGAAAAGTTGCTCGTGCTCCGGAAAATTTATCACTCTGAGATCCAGGCGTATTTTCTAAGAAGAAAATAATTTGCCTTAGAAAATATTTTCGAAATCATCTTGCATTTGTGAAAAGTTTCCCTTAGAAATTTTTTTTTTCGTTTGCCAGTGGAGAAATTTCCTATCAACTTCATTCAGAAGAATTTTTTTTTTTACATTCCCGGCACGCCTCACTTCATTTGTATTTCACTCCACACTTGGAAAACATTTATTCAAAAGCCCAACGCCTTAGAGAAATTTAAATCTCACGCCTTAGGAAAATTTTTTAACACTTTATCCCTCTAGGCGCACAACACTTCATTTTATTCTCAACGCCTTAGAGAATCTTCCAACATATACTACGTTTTAGGAAAGTCCAACACCTTCAAGCCTTTAGGCGTCTAGCACACTTGAGGAGGAAGCTTTTAAAAGAAGTAACGCCCAACACTTATCATCACCACCTCACACGCCTTGGGGATACCTCTAGCATCTTACAACACATGCTACCTTGAGCGCACCTAACTCTTAAGGGAGAACAAAAAAAAACACGCCTAGGAGTATTCACTCAACACATGGCGCATTTCATACTTGAAGGAGATGGAGATTTAAAATCACGTCTTGGAGTATTTTTTTTAACCACCTTTCACCTTATTTACTACCTTTGTTGACTTTTCACATCTCAACTTTGGGCGCATTTGAGACATAGAGGAGGATGGGCGCATATTCTATGTGAAGGAGGATGAAAACGTTTTGACTTGTTGACCTACCTACAACTGTGGCGCATTTTAGCCTTGATGGAGGACGCCCTCATGTGACTTTTCAGCTTCTTCACTTTTGTCCTCACATGGCATGATTTGGGCGCATTTTGCCTAAGGAGGAGGACGAATTTACTTGACTACTTTGACCTCTCTCTCCTTTGGGCGCATTTTGTACCCCCTGCTGGATGAAAAAAAATGTTGACCCTTTTGACTTTGCTTGCCAACTCCTCCTTGTTGAACTTGGGCGCATTTTGCTAGTGGTGAAGGATATTTTTTTTATACTTAGATTTTTTTTTTAACATGAAAGCTTGAGCTGGGCGCATTTTAGCTTGTGTACTGGATGAACTTCATTGACTTTTCTTTGACCAGTTGTGCTTTGGGCGCATTTTGACCCCTGAACAGGACGAAGTTCAATACTTGGAAATTTTTTTATGCCTCCTCACTAGCTGGCGCATTTTGCCATGTCTTCTGGATGAAGTTCCAGACTTAGACATTTTTACCTTCTTCTGCTAGCGTTCATGCCTCTGCTATTTATAGTAAATCCTCTGATTCTCAAACTTCGAAAGCTCAGATTGCCCTGAAATTTTGACCATTGGACCTTCATGACCTGGTTAGCCTGTTGACATTGCCATTTTGAGCTGACTTACTAAAAATAGCACATTTTGAGAAGTGTTTCGCTATTTATAGTAACCTCTCGTTTCTGGTACCTCCACAGCTCCGATTTGAATGAAATTTGAATGAGGCGCTCCTCACCACGTGACCTTACTGCCGGGATCGACGCATGTAGCTGATTTACTATTTTTAGCCAGTTTCCAATTTGACTTACTATAAATAGTAAGTGCTCCGTTTGACCTGAAATTTCACCAGCAGATAGCCTGAAGAACGCTGATCGCAGTGGTTTACATCGGATTTTGAAGATTTTGACTTTTGATGGCTATTTTTAGGCTCCGAAGCTGGAAACCCCAATTCGCTTTGCATGCATCCCAAATGAACTCCGTTTGCTCTCGTTTCTGTGGCACTGCGATCGGCTCGTGAACCTGAACTACTGGGAGGCGGCTGCCGGGGCATACCTGCTAAAAATAGCAAGTTCCTTACTGAGTGGGAATCTCCGTTTGCATGTCACACCATCGCGAAGCTCTCGAAAAACCCATCAGGAATCACCTGACATGCAAAAGAAACCTCGTCATGCAAACCCTAAAAATAGCCTCGGAAGGCTAAATCCTGAAAGTGATCACCTCAGCTTGCATGTTACGTCATCGCGAAGGTCTCGAAAAACCCAGAAGGAATATCCAGACATGCAAAGAAAATCTCTGCATCTGGACCCTGAAATTAGCCCTGGAAGCCGGACTGCTAAAAATAGTAAGTTGTCCGATTTTGCTCAAATTTGGCATGCAAGCAGTCTGATATACTCTGAGTGTGGTGCGACTGTCGGAATCTCAAAAACGTTGACAAATTGCCTGTAATTTCACACTTACCAAAAATAGTAAGCACCTTAGAATCGGATGAAAATTTGCTGAGAGCCTGCTGGCAACATACTGACAAGAACGTTAAGCTCAATTTTCAAGTTATTCACCTCGTTTGACTTCAAATTGGCTGGAAAGACTCAAACCCTAATCTCAGACTTGGCCAAATTCATGTTGAAGCTTGCGTACGGAACGCCCCGTAGTAGACCATCGTAAAAGAGAGCCAGAGAGAGAGAGACCAAAACCAAAGCCAAAAGACTGAATGGAGCAAAATTAGGGGTCCCCATCTTGAATGGGGCGATGTGTGAAAAGGTCACAACGATGTCACTAAACACTTTGGAGTGTTTAGTCCTCAATATTGAATGTCTAGGGTGGTACTCACCCTTCGTTGCTCCTACTATCTGCATCAACATACACTCTGCAGCCCAGTCAACCATATCATGACGAATGAGTCTCTCCATCCGCCTGAACGAAACCATCCTCAGATTACTGTCTCTAATGGCCTTGATGACATGAGGTCTCCCATCAACCTTAAACTTCATCTCCATGTCTCGCAGATTAACTGTGAACTCACCCAAATCGTGCAACCATGCCATCCCTAACACCACATCAGTATCTCCCATATTAACAACATAGAATTCAGTCTTGAACTCATAGTTGTTTAGTTGCATCGGAAGATCAATAATCTTTCTGTCACATTTGAGGGTGTACCCATCAGCCACCTTGACTCGGATACCCTCAAACTCCTCTGTCTGAATACCATGTCTCTCTACTAATCGTGCATCAATGAAATTATGAGTGGCACCAGTGTCAACTAGAGTGATCACCTTCTGACCTGCTAGGAGCCCGCGAAGTCTAAACGACCCATCTCTCTGAAGGCTAGTCAAATGTGCTTCCTATAGCTTCCTTCCTCCTTCATTTTCACCCTCATTTTCAGACCTGTCATCCTTTGAATGCTCGGAATCAGCTTGCTGGTCCGACAGATCAGATTGCTCTTCTCCCTCATAAAACCATTCCATCTGATTGTTTTTAACCTTGGGAGGAAGTGGGCATACATGTTTTTCATCGTAGGGCGCCTTGCACCAGAAACACAGTTTTTTCTTCCGTAACTCATTCAGTGTTTCTCTGTCAAAGGGTGGTGCATTTTGTTTCTTAGGATCAGGTGGATCCCTTCTTCTATCAAAGGGTCTATTCCTGTCAAAAGACTTATTAGGCCTCGTGTATGGTGTCGAGCTTGAAGTGAACTTGCTGCGAGGTGCTGCAAGCTCCATGTTACGTGCCTTCCTCATGGCCTCCTGAAGAGGAGGATCAAATGCCTTGACCCAACCTCTCATAGGCTCCATCAAACCCTCGACAAAGAGAATGACAAGTCTTCGTTCTGAAATGCCTGTCACCATGACTGCAACCTTCTGAAACTCACTGACATAAGCATCCAAACTACCTGTCTGTCTGAGCTGAGCTAGCTCTCTGAAGTAGAGTTCCAGATCTTTCTTATCAAAACGCTCTATGAGCCTGCTGGTGAACACCTGGTACGTAGTGACTGCATGATGGCCAAGTGTGTACATGCCATGATGCCACCAATCATGCGCCAACCCATCAAGATGCAGAGTAGCAAACTTAATGGCCTCGTCCTCTTGCATAGGTCTCAGTGATAGATAATTGTCCAACTTCTGGACCCAAGACCTCGCTGACGTCTTATCTGAACCATCAAAGTATGGCAAGGTGATTTTGCTGACTGCATACTGCAAATCCCTGTTCACCTGTGGCTGTGGCTGCTGGTGCTGAGGAGCTCGGCGGTCAAATCTACCTTCCCCTCTAGGTTTATGAACATCCATAAACTCATGAAAAGATAATGCCTGTCTGATCTCAGGTGCTAATGATAGATACTCACCATGAAATCTAGTCACATCCGCTACTGACATGCCATTGTGTGGCTGAAACTCCTGATGGTGACCCTGCTGCTCTGCCTCCGGAGTCGGAGGTGGGGTCTTGTAATGTCCCTTGTACATTACCATACCTCCAATTCGGGGACATGACAGGTCTCTCTAGATATGAATGTAGGTTGTCCAGGCCTACGCTCATGATAGATCGGTGATAGCTGTCGTGGTGCTGATGCCAAAGGCTGGTCCATGCCTACAGTCATGCTCGACTGTCCAATCTGGATATAGTGCAGCTGGGACGGAGTATACTGTCTAATAGTGCCCATCAACTGGGACATCATGTCCATCATGTTATCATGCCTGCGTCTAAACTCCTCTTCAGTAATATCACCCTCTGCATGCGCTTTCCCTGAATCCCTAAGTGTCTCTGTAGGGATCTCACGGTCTGCCATCAGTGTCATGACACTGTTCTCACTGCTGTTGGAGCTAGATCTGTGAATACCCAATACTCCTGACACTGTCTCACCTTCAGGAATAGGTGGCCCTGTCCAATCGTCGGTTCTGCCTATTCCTACACCCTTAGTATAATGAATGTCTTTGCTCATGAAAAAGCAACCAAAAAGCACTCTGTATACTGAAAAAGCACAGGATGGCAGGAAAACTGTGCTCTGATACCATTGTAAGAGACTAGGTGTCTCTCAGCCCAAACCCTTAACTAGAAATGATGATTTTTGTTTGTTTTGTATTTTTTTTGTGTTTTTGATGATTTTTGCAATAAACAAGAAAGCTGTGATTTTGCTCTAAAATACCTTAAAAATTCATAATAAATAAATAGACAATAAATATGCATCAATACTGCTCAGAAGATGAAGGCGCATATGTCTATTGATTTTCCAGAACACATACAATGTATGAAAACGAACATATGAAGAGAAAACTACTTTTTATTCAAAAGAACCTAATTACTTGCAGCCACCAAATAATAGACGAAAATGTACGGCTAAGTAAGGAATACAATCTTTAGGCTCTGAAATCAATGTTGTAGCTCCAATAACCCTAGGCGCACCAGATCCCAATGATAGAAGCTAAAGACTGGAGGCGTGGTTTCCTGTGGAAGATGGTACGGCCTTGTTGGTACAGAAATGTACAGCCCAGCAGCAACAACAAATGTAGTACGGCCTCAAGACCCTAAGTGCCAGATCTTTGATAAATGGTCTTTGATAAGTCGCCCTACACAACTGATGAATAAACTCTGTAATTCCTTCCCTGAATCGAATCAATAAGGTCAACTGCAACCTCTGTATGAAGTCACCAAGTACGACAATCTTCAACTGGTATTTCACAGCCTCAGTATGCCAGATCTTGAAGAGGTATCGTTCTTCAAAATCAAACGTCTGCTGAAACCCTAGGTTTGCAAACTTCAATGCTCAGAGCAAAATAAAACAAATTGAATAATCATAACATAAGAGTTCGATTTGTCTTGGCAGTGAATATATACCCTTCTTAAGAAATTCGACCCAAGCTAATCATTTAAATAAAAATGATTAAATACGCCTTTTCTCAACTCAGGAAAAACATTAATTAAATGGCGTCCAATTTAATGAATAAATAATTATTCATTATAATCAACTTTTCACTTTATTATAAAGTATTAAAAATACTTTATAATATACCATTAATTATTAATATTTAAATATATTAATAAAGTGACTTTATAATGTAAAGTCAAAATATTAATTATTTAATAATCATTAATTGCTCCGTTATTCTTCCATCTGATCAACAACTGATGAACTGGGTCGACTTTGAGCTAATTAGCTGAACCAGGTGCCCTGCCCAAAATAGCAGCTTCCGCCTGCCAGACTTACTAAAAATAGAAAGTATTTGAAAAACCACTCTGAAAGAGTCTGCGAAGGCCCAACCTGAATCAACTAAAAGAATCATGCTCCTGAACACCGGGTAACTGCCTCAGATGATCCTCTGCACACATCTGTCAGCTTACGAGGATCGAAATAATAGGCTAACCACATATCCAGCTGCGCTGACTAGGAAGGGGACATCACATCAAAGAACCCTCAAAGTGAACTCTTTTCTCAATAAACAACTATTGCGGCAGGGTGGAGAAGTCAATATCTCTTAACACCATCTAGATAACATATGTAATGTCCCACCCTAGGTGAGATATTTGCTATTGGAAACTGCCTTGTCTGATTTTTTTGGGGTTTTTGTAGAATTTACCGGGAAATGCATAAAATTGCAAAACAATAGAGAAATGCTAAAAGCAAATATATCAAATGATCAACTTTGATTAATTTATTGCTTTGAATTTACAATAAGATCATACCCGGATAACAATCTTCTGATCTTGAAATGATGATGAAATCTTCAAAACCCTTGTGAAACCTTTGAGATTTTCTCCACTGAAGCATAATGTGACTTCTATAGCAAAGCCACCTATTTAGCAAACGTCAGATGATCTTTCACACCCTAGGAAAGCTCGATTTAAGAAGAAGCTACACTCTCCAAAATTGTTGCAACTGAAAACCCTAGTTTCCACCTCCAATATCAAAGCACAAAGCCAAAGTTGAGAGAATAAACAAGAATGCCTTTCATTTGCTTTTTCAATGCTTTTTATACCTCCTTCATTCATATGGCACGACTTCCAATGCTTTTTAGCTCACCAAAATATATTTTATTATTTGTTTTTGATGTTGACTTTATATTATAGCATTAAATAGGCACTCAAAAAGATCACTTTATAAATTAACTTTATATCATTAATGACCCCCTTCATTATAAATTCAACTTATGTCATTAATATAATCACTTTATTAATAATTAAAACATCATAACTCCAATAATAATCATTATTTCCTAATTCTGTCAATGCCAGGAGGTAACCCGCTAAAACCACTGCTCATCTAGGTGCCTTACCAAAAATAGTAAGGTTGGCCTCCATCACTCAACTGACTTACTATAAATAGTAAGTGCACCAAAACGGAGCCAGAAACCCCTGAATAACATAACCTCTAAATTTGTCAAGGATCAAGAGATGAAAACACTGCCAACTGCCAACTGGAGAACTAGCAAACTCCAACACTGGGCCCTCTAATCACCCTGATTAGCCTACGAGGACCCGATGATAGGCTAAACCACCAAACTCTGATGCTCGCTCAAAATGGGGACATTACAACCTACAAAAATGAAATATCCCACCCCTTGTGGAGATATTTACTACTCTAAGATCTGCCTGTGGATTGCTTGTAATTTTCAAAGTTTCTTGTTTTATGTTTGATATTGCAAGTTTTGTGCCAGGAAATGCAAGAGAATACAATAAAATACATAAACCAAATTGCCAGGCAACATACTATGAAGGAAAAGCAATAGACTTTCAATCTGATTTTGATATCCTTTTTCAATGATCAATAAACTTTTAGTTATAGATTAATTCTTTGCATTACTTAAACAAAACAAACTCATATCCGGATTTCAAATACATGGAATGGTGGTCTCAAACTTGTTGATGTGATTTTTGTGACCGCACCAATCAGCAGAACAAAGTATCTGAAGGCTACTCCATTCTCTCTTGATCAAAGAATTCCATACGCTAAGATTGCCAGAAAGTTCATATGTTCAACTCCAAGGTTCCGAAAATGCTATGGAATACCCTCAGTTGGTTCGTTGTGATTTGTTGTTTACACGAGGGGACTTACACAATTGTTCAAAAGGTTTGCAACTGACAGCAGGCTAATGATTGGAAGGGGATTTTGTGCATTGCGAATGATTTGGCAATGAGGTACGTTTTTTTTTTTAAAACTAACCAGAATTGTACTGAAATGAAAAGAGTGTAGGGTTTAGAAGATCTAAATTCTAGTCTAAGGACGGGATGTAGGATCAATTTCGGAAAACTTCAACTAGATTTTTCCTTGCCTCACGTTGGACAGCTTCAACAAAATCGATGCAATCTTCAAGGGAGTAGCGGAAGGTATTCAGATTACGACTCAACATGCAAGTACCATCAAGATGACGCATACAAACACATGAATCTCAATCGAAGTTAAGCTTGTAATTTTTTCCAGTTGACCACACAAGGAAAACTTGCCATCAGCAAGCTGCTAGTGGTATGGATTAAAACGAAGTTGCCTTGATTAACACCACAAATACACAGCTAACATCTACTTACATGAAAATAAGAATTACTCTAATCTAAGCTACTACTTGAAGTCGAAGGGATGAAGAATTCACCATCAATGAAAGCTTTTTTTATTATGATAGTTTTCACAACAATCTCTTACAAAGTTTTCAAAGGAAAACTTTCCTTCTCCTCCAAACTATGCTAAGCTATCAAACTATCTCTCTGCTCTAGTCTTTGATCTCTAATCTCTAGTCTAATTTCTACTGATGTACAAATGAGGGGGGATGCCCCTTTTTATAGATAGCCTAGTCCAATGGACGGCTCAGATTACAATCAAATGAATGGCCCAGATTAAGCCACCTCAGCCCTAACCCTAAAAATAGCCAGAATGGGGAGTGGTACAATAAATGAATCAAAAGATTCCCACTCACTCCCAAAATAGCAAAGGCAATCAATGCCCACAATCAGTCTTCTAGAAGGTCATCATCCAAAAGTGCATTTTCGTTCTCCTTCTCCTTGGCTACGAAATCAATGAGTCTGGAGAGCACAGCCTCAACCTCCTGAACTGAGATCAGCTAAATGTGATCAAGCTGAAATTCTAACACCGTGACCGCCTGCCCATGCCATGTACAAGACTTTCTCCAAGCAACTAAGGCATCCTGAGTATTCTGAGTAATACTAGAGAAAGTGGAGGTGTTCTCAAAGTCGTTCTGAACAAAATTCTTCACCTTTGGAAAGAAAGGTGGCAGCCTATTCCTCAAGCCATTAGTAGTCACCTCATCAGAATTCAGCCTACTAGCAAAGATCGCCTCCAAGGTGTTCAGGACTCCATCAATAATGTTCATCATAGCCTTCCTGACTCTGGCTGAATCCACTTGTGTTGCATCAAAGAACCCACGTCCTGTGACTACTGAAGAGTACTAGCCAGCAAAATCATACCTATCAACATCTACAAGGGAGTATGCATCAAGGCCTCCAGACGCTGAATAACCTTACTCTGATAGACATGAGCATCACCCCAGGCCTGATCAACTGCCTCCATCTATGCCATAATGTTGGAAGCTTGCTGATAAGCATGAGCAAGATCTTCCATAAACCTTTTTGTCTCGACGCGAATACCTGCAACCCATTTATCTACCTCCTGTGCCATCTTCCTCAAATCCTCTAGGCCATTAACTGATTCTCTAGATAACTCGGTTGAGAGCTCAAGTGCCGGAATCTCCTGTCCGCAAGGACGAGATAAATGTTGCACATAGCCTATCAAAGTCTTGTGCTCTTTCTTTAGTTTCTTGTACTTGCCTTCACTCCTGAGCAATTTGTCCTTAAGTGCCTGGTAGGAGTTATCACACTCCTCAATAATCTGTGCTCCTGTGGGGTGACCCAACTCCAAAGTAGTGATCATATAATTTTCTGGAACAACCTCGTCTCGATCACAATCAACCCTTGGCACAGCCACATGAAGGGTGCGAGAGCCATCGTCATCTGTTGAAATCTTCGAAAATTTCCTAGCTCTCTTCTTAGTTGGAGGCACACTGATCCTACTCAAAAATTCCTCCATCTCTACCGCTGGAACGACCTCCTCACTGGGGCTCCTTCTCATTCTATCCCTGAGCCAATCAGGTACTACCTGCTATATAACAAATGGCTGCTCATCTCTTGCTTCTTCCTCACGGACTTCTTCTCTAACTTCATCTTGGCGAGGCTTATTGGCCTCTATGGGCTAAGTATCTCCCGAAACTGCATCATCCTTTAGAGCTGCCTCGTAATGTCCCCTTTTCAAGCCTCGACAGCCAGGACCTTAGCCTTTCCTTGGGGAAACCCGAGAGTTCGGAAGCTAAAATTAGGGTTTCCTAATTTTGAGGAGGTCATTGTTCGGAGATGATAGTTTTAATGGCGGATTCCTTCTGGTTTTCTCGAGGGGCTTCGCAAAGGGTATGTTCGTCTCAAAGATTCAGAGTACTTTTTATGGAATTTACTATTTTTAGTAAATTCTATTTTTGGCAGCTTGTCAGATGATGTTCAGCTCGGTTGACTTCCTGTTTCAGTGGTCAGATGTTTGACTCAGTTTGGCTTCAGTGCATCTCCGGAGGGATAAGCTAAGTTATTTCATTAAAAGGAACATTTAAATATTATATTTTAATGTTGACCTTGGGCCTAGACTTAATAACTTAATGTTGTGTTTAAAAGGTGGGTCCTTGAGGGTGGCGCCCTCATTGAGAAATGATTTAATATTTCCTAAGTCAAAACAAAGGTTTGAGGGGCGCTTATTTCAAAAAAGATGATATTTAATTAAAATATCAATTCTTAATGCCTTGAAGAGAAAGTACGCCTTCTTGAGGAGATGAAGGATTTGACCTAAAAGAAGATTTTAGGGTTTCGTGAAGTCAAACGAAACTTATAAAAAGAGGGCTTGTGCATCAGTTTTTGGCATCTTGGAAAATACACCGTTATGCTGCCGGATTGATTCTGGATTGCTTCGAGGGATGAAGACCTCCTAGTTTGGGCATCTCTTCTCGTTTGGAAGACAACGACTAGTGATGATTATTAGTCTATTGTGAGTGCATCTTAGCTATTTCATTTGTGTTCAGTTTTGCATTGTAAAATCTGTTATTGGCATTTTAGAGTTTCAGCTTATTGCATTTTTTATACAGCAGATTGCATGTTTCACTCATATATTGGAAAATACAAAAATAGTCTTTCTGGGTATCATCTCATTCTTTTTGTTTGTCAAGAGCCATCATATTCTCCAGTTTTCAGATTTTATAGAGCTTGCATTGTTTTTAAAAAGAAAATCGCCTTTTTCATTAAGGCCGTACCATTTAGAGTTCTTGGGATTTGTGCATTGCTATTTCGTTGCATTTGGAGTTGGGAACAAGGTTCTAGATTGGGCGCCTACATCATATTGGTCTTATGCATCTTAGTTTGGGCCATTTGTGTGAGTTGTGAGGGAGTTACGAGTATTTGGATCTATTCATAAGCTGCTGTTCTTAACCAGCAATTACTGATTTGAAGAAAACAGAAAAACAGATTGTTTATTGTCAAAGTTGTAATGATTTCTTATGGCTTATTGAACTCAGCCAAGAAGAGATTTTATTGTGTTGTATGAATCAATAGATCCAGTTCTAACATCTTGACAGGCATATGATATTTTATTGTAAACTGACCAGTAGTACTGGCAGTCATTCTCCAGGTTGTTGCTTTGAATTGGTATTGCTCAATTTCATTTGAAGTTGTAATTGTTAGATCTCCACCCTATGGTCGCTACTCTCCCGTCTTGGGTCAGCAAGCACATTCTGGGTGTAGAGTAGATTCAGTATTCAGCATTTCCTTCAAGTTGCTTTCAGTCTTAGTTTGAAATAATATAACTCCGCCCTATGGTAGCTACTTCCCATTCTGGGTGAGCAAGCACATTCTGGGTGTTGAGTAGTTTCATTATTCAGCATTTCATTTCAAGCTTTACGTTCTGTAATCACTCCGTCATATGGTCGCCCCTCACTCCACCTTGGATTGGGTAGCACATACTTGACGTTGAGTTCCCTTCTGTATCTTAAGTTTACTTTCTTGCACGTTTCGGTTTATCCTTCTAACCTTAACGGGTGCACTGGCTTGAATGTTGTAATCTGTTATTTGAAAAACGAAAAAAATTGGCTCGGTATATTTCATCGCCAAGCTCACTGGAAGTGTGTGTCAGTAGCAGTTTCCTCATCTTCTTTCTGCTAATCATCTCTAGTGGGTGCATTGATACTCTGGCCAACTGATTCTCTTCGTGGTGGTTGATTTTCCTCATGTAATTCTTGCTCCTGATTCAACACATATCTTTGATCAGCAAATAGTGAAACCTCCTATATACTTGGAGAACGTGTCTCCAATGGCGTAGGTGACTACCACAATTCTCGGAGGCTCCGGCTAAACTGGCTCTTTCCTTCGAGATTCTGGAGCTCGAGTAACCTGTTTCTTCTTGGAAGCAATGGGTGTCCTGTGATCTCCCATTAAATTGTAAGTCAAAGGAATTGACCTACTCTTCAATCTTCTCACATGTCTTTCAACCCATGCTTTGGTGAATGTCAGGACTAGTATACAAAGTGTGTCCAAATCAGCAATCTCCAGCTCCGACCAATCTGGGAGTGGAAGTGGCGTGTCTCTCACTGCCTCATAATCTGGATGAAGAACATTCATGTCCTCATCCACCTGGTCTGGTACTGGAATAATTTCACACTCCCTGATCATGCTCAACGGTAGCCTCGAGAACATCCTCTTTCTAACTTCAGCTTCATCCAATGGATTAGCCCAGTAATCCTCAATATTTGCCTTATGCACAAACTCTTATGACAGTATCCATCTAATATTCCTGTGAGGATCATAATACTGCCTACTGGTGTGATAAAAAATGTGGAAGAATTGAAGCTCATTTTCAGCTTCCCTGGCTACCTGAAGTGAAGGACACACTTCGTCTGAATTCCCCATGATGATCGGGAAGTCAAGTCCTCCCTTCTTCTTTCTCTATTGAATCTTATCATAGGCAATGAGTTGCCTAGATATCTCTAACATCAAAATTCTATTTGTTGGGTACTTGGGCAATCTATACGGGTATGAAGAAAACCCTTGTAGCCTGATGTAAGTAAATTTCGAAAACTAAATAAACCAGCACCCATACCTTTCTATTAATTCTTGAGCTTCCTTCGAGATCCTGTGATTAGTCCTTTGCTGAAGTGATCTCATTATATGCATGGTGAAGGCATCATTGACTCGCTTGTAATTGGACGTGCTTGTCAGGTGCAGTTGTGGACAAGCCTCATGGATCTTGAACTGATGAGAGCCACATCCAATTGGCTCCTTGTAGGATATTCCCTGTACTTCATCATGCGAGCCAACATGTAAACAATGTATGAGCTCATGTAAAATGTTTTTGTCCTCCTCAAGCTCCGGAGCTGCTCATGCAAGTTGTCACTAATCATCACCGCCCAGTTGATATGCTCTTTCCCTTCCAGCACGAGGTTGATGTAATAGAACATCCAAGTCTCAAAAATAAATGCTTGAGGATAGCCTCCAACCCTGCTAAGCATCATGATCAGGTCACAGTAGTCCTGCTTCAAATCATCTGATATTATCTGCTTCGACAACTTCGTGCAAGAGGGCTTGGGCTTGTTCATCCAACGAGCATTGATCATGTCAGCACATCTCTCGAATGTTGAAGCATACATCCACCCAGCACGCTCTCTTGTCTTGTAAATCATCCTAACGTGTGATGGAATTCCAAATGCCTCACCGATAGCTGCAAGCGTGAGGTTGGCGAACAATCTACCATCAAGTGAGACAATAGATCTATGATTAGGATCGTAGCAGTTAACACACTCCATAATCAGCTCTGGGCACTAAATTGCCGGTGGAAAACCAGCAGCTGCATACAATCCACTCTAAACAATATTGTGAGATGTGATCGAAGGACGATGGTTTCCAACTCCCATCATTTGACTTTGAAAGCCTCCATGTTGAAAGAGCCCAAATTTGTGTCAGCCAACCTTCCCAACTTCAAAGAGAATTTTGACTCCGGCAGGAAAGGCTTGCTCAGCTTCTTAATAACAGCCTGCCTAGAGGCAGCATTATTGTCTCTGCCAGTTGCTCTTACTTTAGCCATCCAGCAAAATAACAAATAGCCATTAGATATTTAACTTAGAAAGTAAAATCACATTGGGGCTGCCAGCCGACTTTTGAAAAATGAGGAGCTTCAGCATGCAATTCTAACTTCAAACCTCAACACTTCTTTAGCAACTTCGAACTTAGAAAGACTTAGAAATTTTTCCAAGCAAGCCTCAGCAACTTCACTACTTAGAGAAAATCGGCCAACTTCACTTCAGCCACTTCCCAACACTTAGACTTCTTCAAATTCACACTCTTCAAAGTTCAGCTTCAAACTTTCCTCTTCTACTTCAAATCAAACTTCTTCAATACTCAGCTATTCACTTGCACTACAATCTTCACTTTAGAGCTAGAATCGAACTTCTCAGTTGATGGAGAAAATGAATAAACTTCACAGCTCAAACAGCTGAGTCGAATTCTAGAAGGAGCTATCTTTAGCCAGTTTATTAAATTTCCACTACTCTGCAAGAATTCGAATTTCCCTCCTCTGGCAGCTGCAACACTTGTCATCTGGCGTCAGGAATATTTGACCTTCTAGAATTTCTAGAAGATTCACTTCACTAGTCAAGGCGTACTTAGCATTTTTAATTCATTTTTATAACTTCAACTGCATCTTCAAGAAATTCACCTCACCAGCTGGAGTGTTGACAACTCTAATTTCATTCATCTCTTGCCTGAGAAAATTCACCTTCATGAACAATTTTGATCAAAACCATCTAGTCAATCAACTTTAAATTCATCATTTGAGGCATTTTATTTCAACAACACATTTTATTCCTTCACCTTAGAAAATTTTTAAATTTTCCCCTTAGGGAATTTCATTATTCAAGTGCTGATCAAAATTTTCATCTCGAAATTCTTGGTGAGCTGTGGAAGACTTTAAAGTCTATTCCTTGTCGAAGATGATCGATACCCAGAAGAAAATTCCCTTCAAAAAGTGTCAAATCCATGGGTCTACAAACGAAGGGGTACATTTAATTTTAGAATTTTTAACCTTAGAAAAAATATTTTTTTTATCAAATTTGTTCCAATTCTTCATCTCTGGGCATATTTTCTTGCTCTTCTTTGAAAATTTTCATCATCTTCGTGACTCTAACATGTACACTGCCAATTTTATTCATGCCTCTAAAAATTTCATCTCCTCCATCAACTTGGGCGTATTTTCTCTAAGGAAGGTGGAATTAAATATTAACACTTAGAAAAAATTTCAACATCTCCTTATGAAGTGGGCACATTTAGGCATCAAGGAGGAATTCGAATTTTTTGCCTTAGAAAATTTTTCTCCATTTATCTTTTCTCATGGCGCATTTCACCTATGGTGAGGAATTTTCATCAACACTTATATATTTTTCCCTTTAGAAGGCCACCATCTCCAACATCTTTGGGCGCATTTCACCTGTGGAGGAGGATTACGCTTTAGTCATTTTTTATTCATCCCACCTTGCACCTTGGCGCATATAGCATGTTGAGAGGGAATTAACTTCTACGCCCTCCTTAGCCACCTTAGACTTGGGCGCATTTAGGCTATAGTGAAGGATTTAACCACGCCTTAGCAATTTTTACCCATCTTCACCTTGTTTGACATCAACGCCTTGGTAATTTCCCTCCATCTTTACCTTCACTTGGGCGCATTTCACACATGGAGGAGGATTTAACACTTTCAACACCTAGCATGACTTTATGGGCGCATTCAAAGGGGTAAGGTGGAAGTCAACTGTTTTTGTCATTTTCCTAGCCCATATGGGCACATTTGGCATGTGCTGGAGGATTTACCTTGAACACCTTAAGACTTCTTCATCATCTTTCCTAGCATGGGCACATTTTGAGACATGAGGTGGACTTAAGTCCAACACTTAGGTGTTTTTCTCAGCTTATTTCTCCTTGAGGGCGCATTTGAGTTGTGGAGGTGGAATTAACTTCCAACACCCTTTTGACTTGCCGTGACTCCTCTTTTAGCATGGGCGCATTTTGAGACATGAGGTGGACTTATCTTCAAACTTAGAATTTTTATATCTTCACCTTGCATGGGCGCATTTAGGGGTAGGAGGTGGACTTATCTCTTTGCCTTAGAATTTTTTTATGATCTTCATCTTGAAGTGGGCGCATTTGGGGTATGGAGGTGGACTTATCTCATGCCTTAGAAAATTTTATGGCTTCCTCCTTCTTTGGGCGCATTTAGGGGGTGGAGGTGGACAAACTTCAACACTTAAACTTTTTCATCATCTCCTTGTGAAGTGGGCGCATTTTCAGGTAGTGAGCAGGATATTTTCATCACTTAGAATTTTTTATCACCTTCAAGGCAAGTTGGGCGCATTTGAGGGGGTGAGCAGGAGTTAACACTTGAAATTTCTCATCCTCCTACTAGTTTCATCTTAGGCGCATTTGAGGGGTCAAGCAGGATTTTGTCAGACTTAGAACTTTTCTCAGCTGCTTGCTCATGCCTTACTATATTTAGTAAGTTTCAGGTTTTCCCTCTTCTGAAGCTCAGATTGATTTGAAATTTTTTAACCACAAGATCCTCATGACCTAGTTAATCTGTTCATATTGCCATCTCGAGCTGACCTGCTATTTATAGTATGTTTCTGAAGGTGGTTTACTATTTATAGCAACTGCTTGATTTCATGACCTCCACAACTCCGTTTGAAACCATAGGATCCTCATGACCTAGTTAATCTGTTCATATTGCCATCTCGAGCTGACCTACTATTTATAGTATGCTTCTGAAGGTGGTTTACTATTTATAGCAACTACTTGATTTTATGACCTTCACAACTCCGTTTGACTTGAAATTTGAATGTTGTGACCCTCATCTTAGACTTGCCTGCTCA
>VDFB02167411.1:0-20036 GCA_007258455.2 Sequoia sempervirens
TTGCTTAATATTCTGCTTTGATATATTTTTTCCACGCATCCATAGTTTTTTCGATTGCTTATGTTGACTTTCTAAAAAACTATATTGTAATTGAAATTTTGTCATCTATCAACATCTAGTTATTAGTTATGCAATGTGAAGTAATGATTCGAGTTTGAAAGATGTGAAATGCAATGTAATCAACGATAAGAATATAAACTACAAAAATCTATTAAGTATAATTTATTAGTTAAACTCTTTATTTTATTACTTGAGTGAAGCTTCGAAGTCCACCTCCACTGGGAGGTGTTGCCGTGAAATCTCCAAGATTAACCTATTCAACATCCATAATTAGATATTGTAATACCATTCATATAACAATGCTATTCACATGTAATTTTAATAATTGTTTACTAGTTACATACCTCCACAGTAGATGTCATAGCATAATACAAAGGTGGAGGACCGTTGAAAATGGAATGAACACTATGACCTTGAAATTTCATTGTAATCATTAAACTAAATTAGTTAATCTTGCATTTCAAAATTAAAATTTAATAATTAAATTAAATGAACTTGATAACATTTACCTGAATTTCAAGGCCAAAAGCCTCATTAAGGAGGGCATCTGTCATCACCAGTTGCTCAGCTGTAGATGTAGCCTATGCACCTACCTCCTAACTATTCTTGGGGTCATAACCATAGGGTGACCCACAAGCCTAAAAAATATGGGGTGGAACCCTACTCCTCGAAGTCTCCCCTGATTACACTATGTTGTAGGACTGGAATGCTCTATGATGCTCTGGGTCAAGGAACTAATGGACTGTAGTGTCTCGACCTCAGCACTCTCCTTCACAATGGAAGGGATAGCCACGTGCTCATAGGTTGGTTTGGTGAGTGCTCATCTCACTATGAACTATGGGTCAAGTGTGCCCCTGGTCTATCCTATGCAGACCCCCCACCTCTACCTTGGAAGTCCCGTATATCAAAATAGTTTGGCACTTTATTAAGGATAAAATCATAGTAGAGTTTCCTAAAAAATATTGTGGGACCTCATTATTGTCACATGGAAGATGATCAAAAACCATCCACCACCTCTACCAAAAATGGTTCTTTATCCCTTGGTTGCACCAATGGATAGGGAACCTCTTGCTTATAGGTTGTAGAGGTTAATTTGCTTGTGGGTTTGTGAAAAGGGAACACAAGTCAAATTTTATAATTTTTTCATTTTTGACTTGTTTATAAGAAAACTTATCTACATAGAATTGTCTAAACTCTCTCCTCTTATCTGACCAAGTAGATATTTTCTTGCTAATTGAATCAACATTTGATAACTTAGCTTCAAGAGATTGAGTAAGCGTGGATCTATGCGAGGATAAACTTGTAGGATCTTTCAACCTTGCAATTATGTCCTCAATTTTTTTTTTTTCAATTTTCCCCATTAAATTTTATTGTGTTTTAGGGGCATATTGAGGAATTAATGGAGGTGTTTGTTGTTGGGGTTGTTCTTTAGTAGGTATTTCGGGTTGAGGTGAAGGAGGATTTTGAGGATTAGGAGGTTGACTATCATTTCCTGTAAATTAAATAAATTTATGTATCCAAAAACCTATTAAATCTACCTATTTATAAAGAAACAAATTCACACACAAAAAAAAAAACAAAAATCACTCCTTTGATCTCCTCAATGTCATGGTGACATTTTGGAAAAGATTCAACAATGTTTTGATGAAGAATTTGGTCTCCAATAATGTGAGCGCACTCTTGAGGGTTTGAAGGCTGTAGGTTTAGAGGAAAACATAGAAAACAAAATGAGAAAATGTGTCTCTTTTGTTATAAACAACTATAATGTGCTCGTGTTATGACTTAAAAAAAAAAAAAAGAAGAATGTTGGCCAGTTTTTGGCCCCCCCATCTTTTTGCACCTACGCAGAGAGGACATGGGGTACCAAGAAGACACAAGATACAAGCATGTGGTGTGAAACACATAAGAGTGCATCTCATAACACCAAGGATTGTAAAACCATTAAGAATTTGATGATAGAGATACACAGAGAGGAATCTGAGACTAAATCACTACTAACAGACCCTTTTGAATAGAATGATAATGAACAAATCATAGAGGCATGTACCCATATGCCATAGTTGCAACTGCTAAAATATTTCCTCATGAGGATGAAGAGCGGTTCCATTCATAAATGTTAGTCGATGGAAAGGCTCTACATTTTATTGTTGATAGTGGTAGCCTAAAGAATTTAATTTTTATGGAGATAGTCAAGAGACTAAATCTAAAAACAAAAAAACATCTACAACCATACTCCATGGGATGGGTAAGCCAAGGACAAGATATTCAAGTGAATAAATAGTGGCGGCTGTCATATGCAATTCAAGGATGAAATAATTTGTGATGTAGCACATTTGGATGTATGCGATGTCTTGTTGGGGAAACCATACATGTATCAATGTCATGGTGTATACGAGTCTAAACCACACAACATCACAATCAAGCTTGGTGAACAAAAGTATCATATACCAGAGACATGTCCTAAATAATCTACATCTTTGGTTAGTGCTAAAAATGTAAACATTTGATTGATCAAACTAGAGCTTTTTAATTGCTCGTGGTTCATTTTGAGGAAAAAAATTTAGTCATTTCAAATACACATGCTAAAGTGGCCACAATAGTAGACCAGTAAAAGGAAAATGGATCAAATCTTAAAGCAATATCATAATGTGTTCAATTCACCCATAGGGGTTACAATGCATTGTCAAGTCAAACATACTATTGATATAGTGCTAGGGACAGTATTACCAAATGAACTAGAGTGTATAGGACATCAATCTTGGAGAATGACACATTCATCTAAGTGCTTCACCATGTGGCAGCCCAATTGTTCTTGCTAAGAAGAAACATGATGGGACATGGTGACTCTGTATTGATTATTGAGCATTAAATAAAATCACTGTGAAAAACAAATATCTCATTCCTTGGATTGATGACCTCTTGGACCAACTCAAAGGGGCTAATTTATTCACCAAAATTAACTAAAAATTTGGGTATCACCAAGTACCAATTGACCCATCAGATCTGTGGAAGACTGCTTTTAAATCTAGGGAAGGTTGGTTTGAATGGTTGGTCATGCCTTTTGGGCTAACTAACACTCTTGCCACTTTTATGACACTGATGAATGATGTGCTCAGGCCTTTCATTGACTCTTTTGTGGTTATGTATTTGGATGACATACTCATCTTTAGAAAAATGTGGTCTAAGCATTTGCAACATGTTGAACAAGTGCTTTCAACTCTGCAAAAACAAAAACTCTATGCCAACATAGGAAAGTGTTCATTTGGTATGCAAAGCATCCAATACTTGGGGTACATTATTGACGTTAAGGGTGTGCATGTCAACCCTAAAAAGATTCAAGTTATCAAGGACTGGCCATCCCCTAAAAATTTGACAGAGCTTCATAGTTTCTTGGGTCTAGCAAACTTCTATCGCAAGTTTTTTTGGTTTCTCACATTTGTCATGGCCTCTAAATCAGTCATTGAGAGGTGGAGCACAAGAAAAATTTAATTGGATAGATGCAAAGCAATAGGAATTTGAGGAATTAGAGAGAAGACTATGCTCAACACCAATATTAGCCCTTCCAAACCTACAACAATCCTTTTAAATAGAAACAAATGCATCTAGTATGCCCTTGGCGTTATACTCATGCAACATGGACATCCAGTTGCCTACCATAGTGAGACTTTTTCTGATACTATATGTAGATACCCCACATATGACAAGGAGTTATATGCCATAATTAGGGCTTGCAAATGGTGGAAGCATTACATTTGGGAAAGGAAGTACGTATACATATGGATCTGAAACCCTTCAATTTTACTTTAGACTAAGAGGAAGTTTACAGAATGATAAATAAAGGTGTGCTTATACCCATACAATAATTTATCAACATTCATCATAAGAGGAAGCCATTAGTGGCATATTGTTGAGCAAACCTCCAATTTGCAGCTTTATCAATGGTATTTAGTTCATGTGATCAAATGAAGCAATGGATTGGCTAATTGTATGGTAAGCACAATTTTTTTTTAATTTTACAACAAATCGGTAGAAGGCCCAAGTATCTCCTTGATTTTCACTTGCAAGATGGGATGCTTTGTCATGTTGGTCATATATGTGTTCTCACTGAAGAACACAAAAAGATGATATGGGAAGCACACTATAGTCATGTTGTAGGCCATTTTGGGATCGGTAAGACCACAGTTGTCCTTCAAAATAACTTTTATTGGCCAAAATTAGAATGTATGATGTCATTTCATATATTCAAGCTTGTGCAGCCTATGCAATTGCAAAGCCTACAAATCGTAAAATAGGTCTGGACTTACCCCCACATATCCTTGATAAACCATGGGAGTCAGTTTCAATGGATTTTATGCCCGAGCTTCCAACTACCAGACAAGGTCATGATTGTGTATATGTGGTGGTAGATGGGTTTTCCAAGAGGGCTATCATGGTGGCATGTAAGAAGATGATTTTTGCAGAAGAGATTGCTGAGCTATTTTTTGAACATGTTTGGGTTCATTTTGGTTTGCCAAAAAGCATTATTTCTGATAGGGATAGTAGATTCATCAATAATTTTTGGTCTTCACTATGGGCTAAGATGGACACAAAGTTGAAAAAGTCTACACATTACATCCTCAAACAAATGTATAGACAGAGGTGGCAAATGTACAAAAAGGGTTGAATTAGTGATGAAAAGTCTAGAAAAGTGTGAGTTTGTTACAACTCTTTACAACACTTTGAAATAAGACTTGATCAGTGATAAAAAGGAGATATTTAAGTGAATTATGATAAAAGGGTCCTAGAAAAGCGTGAAAGTGGGATACAACACTTCACAACACTTTTACAAGACATCCTAGAAGTCTTAATGATTGTGCAAGGGTCCAAGACCTAATGTGAATGTGTTGGTCACATTACAATATTAAATCTAGGAAAAATCAAGCCAAAGTCCACTAGGAGGGCTTGAACATGAGAAAAAGTAAATGGGTTACTTTTTTCGTGTCCACAAGCTCATACAATTTTCACAAACTTAGTGCACACACCCAAAATGGAAAGAGGGTAAAGTGCAATGCAATGACCTAGAATGCAATGTGCAAATGTAATTTTCAGATTCTAAACAAGGTAATTTTATCATTGCACTATGCAAAAATTTGAAAAAGAAGTCTTGCAAATGCAATTTTGAAATCACACAATGCACTAAATTTATCAAATTAAGCTAGATATGATCAAATTAATGAAATAAAAACTCTAAAAACAGTAATAGAAATATGAAAGCAACAAACAGAAATGTAGAACAAAATATTTTAATGTCTAGAAAATCAAATTATGACCTGATCAGGGGCTCATTCGCCCTAGGGAGAATGGGTCCTAGATGAGGGTTTTGAAATAATTTTTTTATACATTTTAAGTGATTTTAAGTGGTTTTCATATTCTGGTTGGTTACAACAAGTTTTAGTTTGATTTTTCTATGAAATTAAATGTGAAATGCAAGTGCAAAATGTGATAAAATGATAACCTAGAACACCTAATTTGATATGCAATTTTGTTTCAATTTTCAAATGCAAGTTAATATGATGTAAATGATATACAAGATGACTCACTTTTTTGTATTTTTCAGATTTAAAGAATGCAAACAATGCAATCCTAAAAACCCTAGATGCAATGCAAAGTTGAATGCAAACTAGACACCATAAATGAGACCTAATTCAATGCAAAGAGATGCAAATGAATGCAAGATCTATTAAATCTAGGATGAAAGAGGACTCCAAAATCAGATAATTACAATGCTCAAAGGGTCGTCTACCAAAAATGAAAACAAAGGAGGTATGATGCACCTATTTCTCTAATTTCATTCAAAATGTAAGTATAGAAGACAACCAAAACCCACATAACTACTCAAATGCAACTGAAAGGTGAGAAAGTTGTGCAATTGCTACTAAAGATGCTTTTTAGACCTTATTAAGGACTCCATTCTCAAATTCTACGGTGAATGGTTCTCGCTAGGGCTCCCCTCAAAACCTCAAGCCATGTTCTACTCATCAGACTCTGTGATTCCAATGTTTCACTATAAAGCTATAAATAAACTTGTAGCTCAGCTTCAATGATTTGACAACTTTTCTTTGCTAACTTTGACAACTTCTTATTCAATCTTTCTTTAAATGATCTTCAACCTAAAACCTTCAATCACACATCAAAGAGAGAAAAATGTTGATTGTTAGGGAATAGGGGTTTTCCTTGGTCAAACCCATTTTGGTGATTAAACCTTGAAATGAATAAAAGCATGAAGGAATGATGAATAAAAAATGTAATATCACAACTCACCAATCCTTATTTGAACCTTGGATAAAAAAATCTACAACTAGCATGAATTGGATTCAATGGATGTGGATCTTGATTATGAAACTTGATTTGAAACAATGCATTTCAATACTTGAATAGATATTGAACTCTACATCACCATATTATCTCAAACAACATACATGACATGGCAATATAACTTTGACATGATAATGGAATCTTGATTTCTGCAATAATTCTTCTATAAATCTTCTCTCCCTTTATATGCCTTAGAAATGCTCTTGGAATGCTCTTGATAATGCTCACTTGAATGATGATGTAGGTGCTTTTCTTGAAAATACAGTGAAACCAAGGTACAGCCTCAGCATTTATATTTTTATTACATCTTAACATTAATTCCCAAAAATCCAAATAGCAATAAGCATTTATTACTGAATTCAAGGACTAAACGTCAGGAATATACCAAAAACATATTTTCAGCAGGGGTCCTAGGTCTAAGTGAGGACCTGACCTCGGGAGTCACTGGGTCCTAGGCCACTTACCTAGACACACATCAGGACAATGTTAAACAAACATTATGTAGGCCATATATCCTAGGGCTCTGTTTAGGACCCATTCAGCTCTATGTATTTAATGGTTCCTAGGTCACTTACTCCAGGGACACACATCTTCCAAAATTAAGCTGCTGTGTAATGGCATTTATGAATGTTGGGCTCTTTATCAATTTAATTTATATTTAATTAGGTTTGGATTTGAATTAAAGGGGCCAATTAAGGAAAATTAACCTCAATTAATAAAGCCCTAGATTAGTGTGAAAGTGTAAAGGTACACCTTACAACACCCTAAATAAGGCACAATTAAGTGCATTTAATTTAAAAGGGCCCTAAACTTAATGTGAATATGAAAAACATATTACAACACTAAATTAGGGCAACATTAGGCTCATTTCAATATTAATTATTTCCAAATTAAGTGTGGAAAAAGAATACTTTTTATGACACTACAATACCTCATGTGCATAAAATAATATTTATGAATGTCTTGAATAAGCTTATTGCTCATCATTTTTCTCTGATCATCGTTATTTCTTATATTAATGGTTATTGTACTAACATTATCATGATTGTCCTATATCCAAAGTAAATGCACTTTTCCATGGCATTGACAAGGTTACTATCAGTACACAGTGATACAACTATTGACATACACTTCATTATCCATTAGAGTCTTTATCATAGTCAAATGTCTCATATCCATACATTCGCATAGTCCTAAAGGTGTTTGACTATTATTTATCAGTCACAAACCCACTGTTGACAATTCATAGACATGCATTGATTCCATATTTTGTACATTTTACCAAGGCATTGACAAAATTACTATTAAAGTACACTATCAACCCTAAATCACAATGAATAGATCATAACAATAACTCACTAACAAGAGGTCATAGTTACCATAAATCACTATGTCATGACACCTTACATTGTAGACTGTCACTTTGATCTTCTTAGCTGCCCTGAAATTGTCATCAATCAACCAAGGTAGGTCCATACAAAAAATTCTAACCAATCTATTTTCTTTTTTAACCATTCTTATCATTTGCTTATAAGAGGAAAAAGACTACCCTTTTAAAGATTACTTATGATTGTCTTGCTTGTTCTTGAGTTTTCTAGATATATAATACCATCCCTTTTGTTTGGTTACCTTTCTATTTCTTTGTCCTTTAGAAACCTCTTGAACATATTAGACTATGCAGTCCATTTGAAAGTATTGCACGTGCATTGAAAGACATTCCCCCATGTCTCAGTAATCATCCTTTTGTACTAATCATTAATTTTTCTTTAAACACCTCAAGACCTCACAAGACTATCAAGTGAAAGAGAAATGATATGAATATATAGAAGAGGATAGAGTCTTTATCTTCTTGACTGTGAATAGGGTATTGAAGTTAATAATAATAGAAAATATTCTAACACAATAGAGTCAATGCATACAATACCAAATAATAACCATACACCTCATGACGAAAGAATAGAATCAAGAACAATAGCATAGTTTTATGTCAGTCATGGCAGAGACTTAGGAAACAACCTAGAATATTTGACGATGCACAAAGATATAGAAGGATAAACTGATTGAGTCTTTGAAAATGATAAAATTTTGTTTGTTCGTGCTCATAAAGGATTAATTTTGTTGAAAATTGAGGTGTTTTCTTAGCTTAATACTTTGTAAAACTTTACTATTGCTGATCTAAATAAGCTTTTCCTTTGTTACATATTATTTGTGGGTGATTATCTTGATTAATCCATTTTATTGTTTGTAGAATGTAGACAGAAGTTGATAGAAGAAGTAGACAGAATATTAGAAAGATTACACAAGCATGTACTGTGGAGAAACCCTTTCAGGAAAAAACTCCATGAAGAATTATTCTATTTTCAATCTTTGAATTACAATAGCTCCAATTCTTGCTTGAGAATGCATCTTCTTTCCTTCACCAATCTTCTTCACAACCTGCAATAAAATTGATACCAACTCTCTTCAACTTGCTTGAGATATATAGGCTTTAATTAGCTTTGTAAACTCCAACTGAGTTACAATTACAATGCTCAAGCCCTATGCCTAAAAGGTACGTCTATCTCATGCAAATAGAGTTATGTTGTGAAGAACAATGTCAAATCCTCATCTTCATGCATTTGGGCATCCCAAACTGAAGTAGCAACTCAACCTTTGTTCTGTAAATATCTTCAAGCCTTCATCCTCAAAGTAGGTGCCCAAAATTGGTCCCACTTAACTGATCCTTCTGAAATATCTCAACATGCAAAAGAATTTAATTCCAAGAAGCCAACTTGGGTGCCCAAGTTGGGTCCAAGTCATTTCTTGTTAACTAAAACATTTCTCAACACCATTCATGCAAGAATAGTCATCCCCTGTTAACTGGAGGTAGTCCCAGTTATCTTTCATGCAACTCAAGTTATTAGCCATGCATTTCAAGTTAACTGAAGTCAACTGGCATTCAACTAAAACTAACTAAAGATAGTTGAACCATAATTGAATTGAACTAATTTTGAACTGAACTGAATTGAATTGAATTGAACTGAACTGAACTGAACTTCATGCATGCAAACATCAAACCCTAACTCCTAGGATCTTTACATGCATTCATAAGTGTTATCTCTTACTTTGAATAGTTAACTGAACTCAAGGTGAGTGTCACCTACCATGTGGGTGCCCCATGTGCCCCTATTATATAGGAACTCATAATGGACGCTCACATGCTCCTAACATTTAGAATTAATTACAAATGTCAATTAACATGATTATTTATCAAATATTAATCTCTTCCTAATCCTAGTATTGATGAACACATTCCGACTTAGGAGATACATGAAATAAATAAATAATGTTTAGGATTGCAATTAAATGGCATCCTATTTCCAACAAATTTTATAGTCTTAAATGCCATATTGTAGTAGGTATATGTGTTGTGCAGTTTTCGCACACACGCCCCGTTGAAAGCAGGGTCCCTCTTTTGCTTTTGTTTTGCTATTTTGGCCCTTTGGTTTTGAGGATTTAGCCACCTTGGCATGTGCCTAAATGATTATCCTATTCGTGCAAATCCCTCTTTTGAGAAAGCACTTTGAAAATCTTATGTTTTAGACATATTTCAAGTTTTTGGCTCTTTTTGGGAACCCTCTGGGCGGAATTCCCCGGACGCTTTGAAAACCCAGTGGCCGATGTTTTGCACTATTTTTTAGAAATTCGCATGCATCGCAGAATTCTACCTGGATTGGATTTTCTCGAAACTCTGTCACCTTGTCGGATTCCCGGATTGCGTTTTAACTTGTCTTTTCAATGACATTAATGCTTAGTGGTACAATTCTTGCGGCCAGTATTTAGTTTGTTTTTGAGGAATCTTGTTGTCAATAGATTTGTGTTGTCATTGAGATTTTTATTTTGAGATGCTTAAGTGATTTTCTGGCTTGAGCGATTGATTCAAGGATTTGGCGACAAATTTCTTGCATTTTTGTTGAAATTGCTTGCTAGGGTATTGAGGTTCATTTCCAGCCTTCATTGCAGCTAAATTCACTTCATCCGAGTATGTGTGTCTTGCCTTGCTTGTGATTCTTGAATGAAAAATGATACTTTCATGCTTTGAAGGAATTTGGATTTTGGGTTTTGCATATTCCGCGTCAGGCATTTAAACTAGGGTTTGGTCTGTCGTGTTTATGAATGTTGATTTCCTAGTTGGTGTATCCCCAATTCATTGATGATTTTGGTGGTACCAAGTACTCTCACGTTACATTTCGAGCTCAACCTTGTATGCATGATTGTTTCCGTTTTGATTGATCTTAGGGTTTTCAAGCTTGTTCAATTGTCGGCCCTAAGTGAATTTGTGAGCATGTTTTCAATTTCATCTAGGTGAAGCTCACTCGTGTCTACTTTGAACAACCCATTTCTGGTCCTAGTATAATAGACAATCAAAATCTAAGCTAGCTTCCCTACGTTAATGGCGAATTCTAGGGTTTTGAGCTTAGGAAATCACTGATCAAGTTTAGTGCATCACCATTTATCACCATTCCTCGCCAATCGGCCTCTGAAGGAGTTGAGAATTTGAAGAAAAAAATAAACAACTCAAAATAAATCAAATCCAAGCCCAAAAAACCTTAAATTTATGATTGTTCGATTATTCTAGGCGAAATCGAGAGAAATAACAATTTTTGGGATTTTGTGGTCTTCGCAGAATTCCTGCACCTTCAGAATTTCTTGATTTTCCTTTGTCTTCTTGTTTTCCCGGATGTGTGCAAAAAGCCCAAAACTTCACATATTTTGTAGATTTCCCTCCCAGGTGAATTTTCCTGAAAGGTCTCACAACATGAAGGATTTGAAGGATAAAGTAGATTTAATGTTGTGTATTCGACACCTCACGCTGGATATGAGTAATTTTCAAGATGATGCCTGCTTTCCTTTCATTTTGAGGTGATTAATTCTTGGTATTCATGCTTAATTGTTAAAATCCACTTAGAAGGGAATTTTCCAAATTCCTCTCTAGCTTGATTTCCCTGGATGGCTCAAAATACCAAATTTCTTAGTTACCATGCTTTATGATGAATTTAAGGGATTTCAATCATAGCTTTGGGTTTATTGATTATAATTATTGTCTACGATTGGCTAACCTTGATGTTGATATTATAAAGGGTGAATTTATTGTGGTTGCTTGTTGGATGTAGGTTGAATCAAGTAGAGTGATGGCTAGCAAGACACTGGGCAAGCAAGAAAATTTAAGTGTTGAGGGATCCTCCATCTCTGAAGCGGAAAGAATAAAACTGGACATAAAGAGTAGGATTCTTGAGTCTAAGCTTTCCTTGGGTTGAAGTAGGCGATCATACCAATGTAGGAAGATGGTATTATGAGGAATTCAAGACAAGGATGACATAGTGGGACCCCCCATTATTGGCGAGGAGGTTAGTGGAATCAGGATTGGCTCATGTGGCTGGTTTTCCTCTTATGGTTCAGTGCTATGAGTTGGTGTTGGAATGTGCCAGACACTATGACAGGAGCACATAGAGGGTGATTGGCCCTCAAGGTAGGGTATTGGCTAACTTCTCTCTTGTCTCTGTGGCACAAACTTTTGATATGCCTGACATATCTCATGTGGTGGCTCTAGACTTGAGCATTGCCAAGAACTATTTTGAGGATGATACAAACAAGGCTCTACAGTTGTGTAATTCTTTGTTGGAGAAACCTAAGCCTCACATCTTGAAGCTGCCAAAACAATTATATAGGGAAAAATTCAAGCCAGAGTACTATGATGCTATCACACTCCTTAGCAGGGTAATAGGTTTGAAGAGTGCTGGAGTTTTTGAGAATTGGATGTTCTTCACTATAGTAAGGGTGGAGCAAAATACAAACTATCACTGGGTAGGCATCATAAGCGCTATGAAACGTGATCAACTATGCAATGTGTTGTAGACAAAGAGTTTCACTATGACCTCCTACTTAGTTTATGCACTTGCAAGGTTCCACCCATACAAAGGATTGGATACCAGAGGCACCTTCGGCCAGGATGTTATCTATGAGGTCTATCCACAACTACACCTAGGTAGCTCAAGCTATAGGAGGGTGAATGATGCATTCACCATGTATATCACTAGGTTGCTCAAGGTGCAAAATATATTAGAATATCAAACAATGCTAAGGAGTTGATCAAGAGATATGGAGCTTGGTTTATACAGTTCCCCACTTTTTCCTACATAAGGATAGATGGTTGATAGAGAGCCCCTTATAGACTTCCTAGGTATCCTACCAACCACATCATACTCCTAGAAGTCACAAGGAAAATATGTGACTTTGATGCCATTATCAAGAAAGAGAAGCACAAAACAGGGTTTGGCAATGAATTTCCCCTTAGGATAGGTAGCAATGAGGCTTGCCCCTCCATACACACAACACATTCTTCTGAAGAGGAGATTAGCACTCTTGGCTTGTCTTTCCATGCCAAAAGGTCTAGATTTGATAGAACTGGTGAAGCTCAAAAGAAGGCTAGTAGGGAATATAGCCACAAGGATGACATAGAGGACTACTGGGCCAACTGCAAAGATGAATTTGAGGTCAAAAAGAAGAAATTTTCTAGGTTGCCAGCCAATTTGATTAGATTATATAATGTCAAAGTCATTCCGGACCAGATAGATGATGATGGGGATGCGATTCAAGGCCATGATTATGAAGTTGTAAAGGATAAATCAGTTGGAGAAATAGACTGGCTAGAGGAGGAAAAGACAGAGTTGGAACAAGTTATGGCTCTAGTGATCAAATACACAAAATTATGGCTTAATCACAAGATTTGGGAATTGGAGAGTGAAGGTGTGCAATGCACCTATGACCTAATGGGAGACTTGGAGTCTCATTCCACTTCTGAGGAATCAATTGAGCAGGACCCTAAAGGTAAAGCTAAAGTTGGTTCTCCTTTCAAGATCAAGATCAAAAGTGCTCTAGTAGAAGTCGAGAAGGAAAAGAAAAGGAAGCCTAGTGCTAAAAGGAGAAATGTTGCTTTTGAGGATAAGACATCTGCTCAAGGGGAGGAGCCTGAGGACAAGGAAGGTGAAGGTAGTTTGTCGGTACGTAAGAGAAGGATAATAATAAGATTGTCCCAAAAGAAGAAGGAATCTTCCAAGGCAAAGGAAGAAAATGGCCCACTGGTGGTGAATGTGGAAAGTTCAAGGGAGAAAACAAAGGTATACACAAGAAGATCAAGAACTCCCTCTCCCAAGGATAGTGTGCTTAGGAAGGATGTCCCTTTAGCTGCCCCTGCTACAAAACAACATGATGATGCCCCTCCTCATGAAGCTCATAATGCACCAACTGAATCTAAGGATGTAGAGGATCATCAAGATCTAGGAGAGGAATAAATCCAGTAGGGTGAACTTTATAGTGCAGAGGTAGAGGTGGAAAGAATAATGCAGTCCCCTTTGGTGACATATGAGGACTCACCCATTGACTAGGAGGAAGATAGACCTCCAAAGAAAGAGGAAGTTACCACCAATACTCTTTCACTAGAACATGTGGACAAGGAACATGATGAAAGGAGTGAGCATCTAGGGGATGACAAGGAGGATAGGACTGTAGATACCCCTGAAAGGAAAAATTTGAATGAGGATCTCTCTAGGGGTCAATAGGGTGAAATTGGGCAAGGTATTTCGCAACCAGGATCCTTTGTGCCTACTTGGTTGGATAGAGAATTGGGGAGTAAGCAAGTTGTAGTGGATGACACTCTCCCATTGCAAAAACCCGGGAGTAGGAAACCAAGGGAGATGATGCAATCAAAGATATTCTATCAATTGGTGGAAATGCCATTAGATCTGTGGAGTGGTTGAAAAGTGTGCTAGCTTAGGATAAGGAAGATGTGGATCTCCTATTGCAAAAAACTAGGACCATCATGGAATATACTGAAGAAAAGCTAGCCGATGATGGAATCCTCTCCTCTTCAAGATCTACAGAACCTTGGGAGTGGTATGAGGCCCTACAAATTAGGCAAAAGGTGTTGAAGAAGGTGCATAAGCAAGGAAGGAAAATAGAGGGCACCTTGACAGATATTTATAACAAATGTATTTCTTTCTTCGAGACCATGATAGGAAGGAAAAGGTTTTCTCCTAAGCATTTGAATCTAGAGCATCTTAGAAAATGGTGGTGAGATGTATATGCTCTAGTCATTGATGGCCCAGTTACTGAACATCAGCTAGAAGATGCAGCCACTTACATTGCAGTTATGGATAAATATCAATCCCTAAAGGTGGAATGGGATAAAGTTGTCGATCAATCAAGGGATGAGATTAAATCTATGGAGAGGAAATTTAAAGTGTTGGTTACTCCACCCTTGGCCGAATTGGATGGAATCTTCTTGAAGGTGCAAGATCAAATAGATAAGGATAAGGGGAAGAAAATTTAATGCAAGGTTACATCAAAATCTGTGCTTCTCGATTATCTCTTCTTCATCCTTCACATGCAGTGGACCAAATTACATTGGAGATCCCAAGCCAACCTGGACGAGTCTCGAACATTTAATGCTATTTTATTTTGTTTTGAACTCCTTGGGCTGACTTGTTTTGTGGCTGTTGATTATTGTAACCCTAGTTAGGTTGATATATCTTGGGGGGTTTCTATAAATATGGCATTTTGCCTCATTTGTAAGGGCTAGATAATTTTTCTTTGAAGTGAATTGAGCAGTATAGCAAGAGTTAGAGTTAGGAGTTAGTCTCATTATGAGGAAATGTTGTAACAAAGAACACTGGAATTTTTGTTGTTATTGGATGATTCAATACAATTGAGGACATTGTGCTTTGGTGATCTCTCTTGTGTTGACTTATCTTGCATGGTTCTTATTGTTCTATCTTTTGGAATTGTTTAAGAAATATTGGGCATAAGTTAGATTTAGAATTAGAGATGATTTAACGGTGTTTATGGTTTAATGTTTGAAGTGTTTGCAGGGATCCCTAGTCCATACTTTTTGCAGCTAGCTAACTATTAGTTGCTTTGCAAAGTTAGCCTAGACCTTATATTCATTGTGCTTAGTTCAATTATGGATATTTGTCCATTTCAATTGCAATAGAGTTGTTATGAATGAATGTTCATGATATGAAAATCTTTAATGCCTTAGAAGATTGCACTATTTCTGTAAGATTGCAGATTCATCTGGGTTAAACAAAAATTGGTTTTGGGGGATTGGTCCATTTCAAGTGTTTTCCATTTGCATTGTTAATCTTAGGATTAGTTTTAATCTTAGAAATCTCTCTGAAACCCTTATCTTTTGTTATTTCTTTTATCATTTGGGTTAGATTTAGGATTTCAAGTATCACCATATTGCAAAATCTGATAAGCTTTGAGATCCAGTATTTGCTTGTAAGGTCCCCTTGTGATTACCAACAATATTCACATTATCTCTGAGTTGTTTCACTGCATTCGTCAAGATTTGACATTAGAGACCTTGGGGTTATCTCTTGAGGCTTGCTGATAGAGATTTACCTTTTAAGAGAGATATAATATCATATTCTATCTGAGTTGTTGTTGTGCATAAAACACCATCAAAAATATGCATGAACAAATGACACAATCATATGTATCTTGAGCTCAACATGAGTCATGTGATCGAAAGTTTGTGTCTTATTTTGGAAACAAAATTATAATATATCTTATGTTGGATGCTAGCACTTTGCAATGAAACAAGCTTGAATGATTGTGCTATTGTGCAATCCTATATGTCATTGGCCTAGTTTTGGAAGAATTTGTATTCAATTTCTTAATGACAAAGAGGAACGAAATCCTCCATATTGACTATTTTCCATCTCCACTTCCTTTTTAATAGGTGCTTTGTCTTATAGACAATATCCATAACTCTCATCCTCTATCATGCTCCTTAGATGTTCTTTAGCAAAACAAGCCTTTACTTAAATTTTTGTCACTGCCTTTCCCACCGTCAACACTCCTTGCTATGTGAGGTCTGAAATAAAAACTTTTGCTTCTTTCATGATTTTTCATATGTATCACTGTGACTACCTTAACAGTTTGATACAAAGATCAACATTCTTATACAACTCTTTTCTTGAATCTGACCTCATTCTTCCTGACTTTTTTCCTTTATAACTCTAGAAATATCATGGCTTTGTTTTGTCCCACTCCTAACAATGTTTATGATAGAGATTTAACACATTATGCATATATTTAACAAATTGTGACAAGGACAAAGACTTTTATAGGAAAAAAAATAAGCTTTCTTCAAAATACTTTAACAATATTTGAAAGCCCTAATAGCGCAACATATACCTGACGTGCTCCGAGGATAAAGATGTAGTTTACAAAGTGGGTGTGGCCTAAAGAACATTCCAAAATCCTTCATTATCCTAGCTATGTTCCATATCTCCTTCATTCTATGCAACATGCCTCATCAACTCTAAAACTCTAGAGTTTCTCCTACAACATGAATGAAATAATTTAAAAGAATAACAAACTCATTTGTTTTCCTTCCAATCTCTCACTTAAGAGCTGAAAGAGAAATAAGCTTTTGACCTTTTCTCCTTCTGAATTATTAAAACTCAAATGTGGCCAAAAACTTTTATTATTTTCTCATCTTGAATATCTTGAATTCACTTTTGTTAGAACCCCCTTTAGCTTTCCTAATGACTTTTGACAAAAATGTCAACATGAACATTCCAACTTGCATGAAGTTGAAGACCGCTAAGGCATGAATTTGGTTTGCAAATGATCTGATGTGAACTTTCCATCTATCCACGGGGAGAGGTGCACTTACATATAAACTTTTCGCCCAATCCCAATGGAGATTATTTTTTTGTGAGAGGGCTATTATGGGTGTTTGAAGGTCATCCCGGCCTTTCAAGGAGAGTGACCATTTCATCTAAATGTATTTTCTTGGAGATTGATTCTTTGCATGAGCATCTTAGGTTGTTTTCTCCACTTGATGAGGTCATGATTTTCTTCATGTGCTTGTTTCTTCACATCGTGTCTTCATCTAAGTCAATTTTTTCATCTGCATGGGGGTCATAATTTTACAACAAGAAAAAATAGTGTAGACAAGTTTCAACTACCCCCATCAAATGCTCAACCACCTTTGCAACTTCCCTAACTTGATCTAGGCACTTTCCCTAGTGGCATTTATGAAATTTTTGCATAGATCTAAGAGGTTGTGTGGTGTCCATACTTCATTTAATATTTATATGACCTTTTTTGTGTGTTGCACTTCTAAGACACCATTTCCTGTGGTTTTCATGGGCGATTATGTTGTTCTTTACACTTAACCATGTAGGACAATCAATACAGATGTATGGCATTGGTTAGAGATGTTATTTCACACCTTCTATTTGTCAGATAAAATTTGCAAAGAACAAATATCATTTGGATGCTGGATGAGGTTGTGGGTAGGGTTTGGCATTTGGACCCTTTGATATTCTCCTGATGGCATGCTAATGGATATATCTACCTTGGCATCCATTTTCAATAGAGAGGAGCATAGTAGAGAGAAGTTCTTACATAGTACAACCAAAAGGTTTATAGTTTCTAGCTCTAGGTATAACTATTTTTGTATTGTAATGATTTGGGTTCATCTCAAAGTTTGTAAGAACACTTATAACCTTTGTAGATAGGATGGTTAAAGGACTATTCGATCTTGATTGAGTGTCTCCATGTGTATATAGTATCTATTTTTGGATGTGTTTTTGATTAATTAGCCAATCGGATGACTGTAAAATTCTTGTAAATATTTTACAAGATATCTTGTCAAAATAATAAAGGATGTGTATAGGTATGTTCCTAGATTACTAAGTAGACTCATTTAGTATTCTGCAACCATCTAGATGTTTTTTCTAAATCTATACATAGAACCTAGCCTGCATGTGCATTCTGAAAAGCATAGTCTTTTGTGGTGTATTGATTAATGCATAGCCTTCATTTCAGTTGTTACATATTTTGTATGAACACATAGACTATGTTGCCCAACTAGACAAAGGTAATAAGTTTGCTATATTCTTGCGCTCTCCCTCATCCTCAAAACACTCAAAATCAATCAATCCAAACATCCCTTTTTGTTTTCTTTAGTGTGTTTGTTCTATTGCCATGTTTGAATGTTTATAAAATTCTCTTTGCTGATCAGATACCGATGATTAGTCAAGTTTGGTGGACAAGCTCCATCACCCAATTTATTTTTTTTTGCCTGGTCAAGAATGAGTAGTATTAAACAACGTTTATGGGCCGGTGCCGTAGACGTGCCGGATAGCTATTTGCTTCCTTCAACTTCAAGAATGCATGATTCTTTGAACGCATAAAGTTTTTCCGGCTGCCCTACTTATAGCCTAGGATTTAAGAAGAATCAACTGCTTTTGTATTTTATCCTAAATTGCAGTGTGGAAAGGAACAAAAAGAGAGAACGCAAAGCGGCGGAGCTTTCGTAATGCACAAGACAAACATCGAATGGAGACATTCCAAAATGAGGGCTCCGTTCAATGAATCCTTTGCAAACAACACTTGCTGACAGCAGCCTTGTGTAAGCAAACAAGGACGAATCTTACATCACCATGCACTTGCTCAACTACTAATCTTTGACTTTTATATTTTACATTTAATCTTCATCAGCAATAATTATATTAGAAAATGGTGTTATTTATTAAATGATATAAATTCGTAACAGGTCGAAAGCAAATACAATGGTTATGCTGATAGTACATATCAAAGAATGATATAAGAGATACAATTTGATATCAAATTGAAAATATGTTATTCAAGGTCACATCTCAATTTAATGGCTTTAGGAAAATTCACCGCGAACAATTTACCGATGGAAAATTCACCATCAATAATTCACTGCAGGAAAATTCACTGCTACCAACAATTCATCGCCATGGAAAATTAACCGCCAGAAATTCATGCAATTAATTTTTCACGCAGTGAATTGTCATGGCGGTGAACTTTCCCGTGGTGAATTGTTGGCGGTGAATTTTCCATCAGTGAATTGCTGACGATGAATTTGTCATATTCCCAATTTAATAGTTATAATCATTTATAGTAGTTCACTTTAAGCACAAATCAACAAATAAAGATGGCATATGTCAATCTCATAAATTTCATAACCATTGATATGATACTAGCAATCGCACCTTGGTGTGTAATGGGTACGTTGAAGAGGTGTAGAAGGTCAATGAAGAATTGTTTTGGTCTATTAGTTATGTACATTTGTGTAACATATGAAGTCAATTGGTAGACCATTTAGCAAAATATGTTTGTGCAACAAAAGTCCCAATGGAGAAGTGATAGCTTCAAATCAACTATGAGTCCAATTAGTAGGACAAACACAACTAAAACAAAATTTCTTAATGAGGAATATAATCAGGGTCCATTACCAATAGGTTCATGTTATGTTTGCAATAGGGAGAGAGGGAGAGATAGGGATAAATAGGGAGAGATAGAGGGGGGGTGAATGAGAGAGAGGGGGATTAGGAGATAGAGATAGAGATAGAGAGGAAGATAGAGGTAAAGAAGAAGATGGAGGTGGAAATGAGAGAGGGTTAGATAGACACAAAAGAGATAAATATATATATGTATAGAGATAGAGAGAGAGATAGAAAGATGAAGATAGAGATAGGAAGTGGTGGAGATAGATAAAGACATAGTCAAGTATTAGAGAGAGGTATAGAGAGAGG
>VDFB02167412.1:0-14331 GCA_007258455.2 Sequoia sempervirens
TTTCACAGGTATTGTTTTGAAACACAAGTTTAAAACCATTGCTACACATCTGACCAACACTTAGAAGGTTATGCCTAAAACCCTTCACATAATATACATCATTTGTATTGTGCACTCCATCAAAACTAATTGAACCTTTACTACAGATCTTAGCTCCAGAATCATCACCGAACATGACTAAACCACCATCATATTTTTCAAGTTTAGTGAACTTACTCTTATCTTCAGTCATGTGATTTGAACATCCAATGTCAATTGCCCAATAGTCTTCATCTTTTCTTGCATGAAAAGCAGTAACCAAAGTACCTTCCATCCTATTTTTCTTAACCTCCAGAGCCTTCTTCGTTACACATTTTCCAAAGTTAGTGGATATAGATTTATTTTCCAAAGCTAAGAATAAGCATTCACTATCATCAACCTCATTTTCAGATTCATCATCAAAAATACCTTCCTCTTCCTTAACATAGTACAACTTCTTATACTTCTTATCCTTCCTATCCTTATCCTTATAATCCTTGTTCTTCTTATGTGTAGCCCTATTTAGACATCTCGAAGCATAATGACCAATGTTACCACAACTAAAAAATTTAAAGGGTAACATACCTTTATATTTTTTGGTACCTTTCTTCAATTTTTTTGGTGAAGTTTGCTTCCAACTCTTCATCATCGCTATCTGGTTCTTCAATCTTCAAAGACTTAAATGTCATTTTTTTCTTCTCTTATGTCTTGTCGTCTTTTCAGAACTTCCTTATCTCAAATGCTTGCAAGGTGTCGAACAACTCTTCTGGAGTGCACTTCTTAGGATCATACATTTCTTCAATAATAGAGAGCTTGTCATTGTAGCGTTCCAATAAAGTGATCAGGATCTTCTCAATTATATCTTCATTTGATATTTTTCCTCCTTGATTTCTAACTTCATTTGTTGCCAGTTCAACTCTTTGAAAGAAACTTGTAAATTCTTCACCATCTTCCATCTTCAGGTTCACAAATCTATGCTTTGTCGCTAACCCCTTTTTCAATTTTACCTTTTCATTTCCTTCATAAATGTCTTCCAACTTCTTCTAGACTTCATATGTAGTATCTAGAGAATTAACCTTAACTCACTCATTTTTAGATAAACCATTCCAAATTGCATACTTCGCCTTCTCATTTTCTTCATAAGTAGATCTCTCATCTACAAAATTAACACCACCAAATGGAAGTGTATACTTATTCTCAACTGCCTTCCAGGTCTTGAAACCAAGAGAGATAATATATCCTCTCATTTGTCCCTTCTAATCATTGTAGTCAGTTCCATCAAACATAGGGATCACCAACTTGTGTGCCATTGGATCTTCATTAAGCGGTTAATCTCTACACAAGGAACCAAAAGCTCTGATACCAATTGTTAAATAGGCGCAAGACAACTGAGAGGGGGGGTGAATCAATTGTCACCCAAGTTCAAACTTGAAAACTTTATCACTTATCAATTCTTCAACCACACTATTATGTTATTAAATATGAGCATGAAACACAAATAACATAAGGTAAATCAACACAATGAACACCAAATTTTTACATGGAAAACCTAATAAGGGAAAAACCACAATGAGGGTTAACTCATAATATAAAGATTATAAAACTGAATACAAAGGCTCACTACCCAAAAGAGGACTCCAAATACAAAGGCTCGCTACCTACAAAGGACTCATTGCCCAATAGGGAGAATCACTGCCTACATATACAAAAGAGAACAAAAGATCCACCACTCCAATTAAAGCACATTCATAGGATTACAAAAACCTTCTTCTTATTGCCTTTAGCACACTGAAAAACTACTATCACAACTCACTCACACACACTTTTTCGAATATGATTTGTGGCACACTTTCATCACTTTGCATCACACTTTCATACAACACTTCACAATTCAACTTTCTTTTATACCATTCTCAATCTTAGAAGCATTTGCCAAGGTTGGCCACAAAATAACCAATTTCATAAATTCAAATTAGGTCGGCAACTCAAAATTCCTACAGTGGAAAGGAATAAGAGTGGACCAATAAAATTATTTTCTTGAACCTTCTACATGCTTCCTTAATTAAATTTTATTCTTTGAATGAAGTGTAAACACCAGGTCAGCCAAACCTAATGAAAACACAAAAGAACAATGATGCACATGCTTCCTAGAGTGAAGATGGCACACAAAAACCTCAACACACTTCATTATTCATGATACTTCTTCTGAGACTTCTTTAGATACATCGACAACAAAAAAATATACTGAATACCTTTGACCAAATCATCTGAACTATAAAAACCTATACTAGAATATAGAAACATGACTTCTAGATTACCAAAATTCAACCTTCTTTTCCAAAGCATAGAAAAGACCTTCACAAAACATATCCCAGATCTGCAAGATTTGAAATGAAACAACAAAGGACTGCAGAGAAAAAGTATTTCTCCTAGTCCATAGAAGATCAACTATGCCAGTAGAACACACATACCAGTGGACACAAATTTCACATACCATCTCACCAAAAACTGAGACTCAAAAAATATCACCATCAAATCACTGTAATGAAAACTTCAAAACCACACAGGCATAGGATCAACACAGGAGAAACACAAAGCACATACCAGAGCACAATCTGATCACATTCATCACTTTGACTTCTCTTCTTTATTAATTTTCTCAAAAGCACTTGGAAACTCATCAACACAACACATTTTTAGTCATATAAGATAGCTCCATGTACTCACAGCATCTCAGCAGCATCTCAACTATACATGTACAATCTACAACATACTGAACAGTGTTGACATCAATAACAACATCAATGAAAACACCCCCAGACTATCCCATACTTGCAACAAAACCTCGTGTAAGTGTTTGCACTTCCACTATGGAAAATTCCAATAGACAAATGATAATTGAAAGGAAGGAATGATGAATCACAATGGGCTGAAACTCACCACCCTTCAATGGCTTCCTTGAAGGACAAAAGTCATACAAATCACCTCAAGGATTTGGATCTTGCTTTTCTTGAATGCTTGAATGCTTTGGAGACCTCCAACAATGGTTAGCCTACACAAAATAATGATAACATGAACACACAAACTCACAAACACTTTGACATCATGCTTGGATCTTAAATTGTTGTAATAAGACTTTGAAATGTTGCTCTTGACTTGTTCTTGAAGGTTCTTGAAGTTCACCTCTTACTAGTTAGATTTTAAATGATGTAATAACTAGGTATTTCTAGGAATTTTATCCAATTTTTGAAAACTTATATCCCAAAAGTTGACACTTACAATTTGAATTTCAAATGTTAAAATGCCACCAACAACATGTCCAAAAATAGGCCCTAGCGAATGGATTCTAGCCCAAATTTCTAGGACACGCCAAGTCGGGGGAAAAATAACAATTGGTTTTATTTATTTAACGCTCTCAATCTTTTGGAAAATGGTAAAGCTTAGGCTTTGGAATGCATAATTTAGAAAATTAGAAGCTTAAATAAGTCTAATGAATTAGGGGGACAATACATAATTTGAAATTGTTAAGGTATATAATTTTATACACTACATTTATCCCCCACTTTAGTGAGAGTATGAACTTATGTTCAGATGCACACTAAAGTAGAGAAATATATGTCAAGAGGGGTCTAATTGTCTGAATGTTGAAGAGATAGGATTACTAAGGATCAAGGGGGTGGCCAAGCCCCCAAGATCCAAGATCCCATGGCAAACCAACATAGGCAAAAAGGAACACACATACACACACACGTATGTGTTGGCAACACAAGGGAAAACAACTGAGAGGGGGAGGGGGTGAATCAGTTGTCACAAAAATTATACTTATTAAACTTATTCTCAAATATGATAAATAAAAATAAAAGAATAAACATCACCACATCAAAACACTCATAACACCAAGATTTTTACATGGAAACCCTATTAGGGGAAAAACCACGGTGGAGGTTAATCCACAAGATTATACCCTGTTAAAAGTATAAAATTATTATAAATGGGGAATGCACATGCATTTAGGCACACTGCCTAGAGCTCACTACTCAAATACAAAAGGATTACTGCCCAAAGGAATACTCATTGTCTTTCAGTCACATTCGGATTACATACGGAAGATTTTGAACTGAGAAAATAACATCTTCTAATGCCTAATTACAGTTCTAGTTAAGCACATAAACACTTTCATCTGCTCACTCTTCTTCACACTTTACTTCTACCTTTGAAATATTAGCACATTATTTACACTTAGCACAGAGCATACATCGCACACCACACCATCAAATGGTATAAACAATAGATCATATATATTTGCAAACAAGGATAACATCAACTACATGTTGGCCTAAAAAATATAAATTGTGTACAAACTGTTGGCCCAAATCAATAAACAATTTATCAATGCGAACCAAAAAATTTCAGCCAAAACATAGTAAGGACCCAAAACAACATCCTCAAATACAAAAAAACCTTCAAAAATTATGCCTCAAAGATCTGCAACAAGCTACAATCACCCTATCGGCCATGATCATGAAAAACATGAACTCACAAAAGAAAATCACCAATTGCGAGCACAACAATCAATGCGGACCAACAACACAGATAGAGCGTGATCTAGAAACATCCACAAGCATCATGAATCACTACAGAAGCATCCACAACAACTCAAATTACTAGAATCACATCATCTTCTTTCAGGAACAACTAAAGAACAAAACAACTATTAGAACACAGATACTCATAACTCAATCAAATCTTCATGCAAACCTCTAAAACTTCATGTGGATAAACTAGATATACTTGTCAAAAAACCCTTTAATCCACAACCTCTTATCATCAATATACTAAGCTAGCCACCATACTGAACTTCACTGCGTCACCAACAACCTGCAACTTATTTTATTACAATTTTCTAAATATCCTCGACATATACAACCTTAAAGACATTAATGGCAATAGTGTTGACATCAATGACAACCACATATCAACAATATCCAACAGTATGATATACAACAATACAAGATACATAAACATACATGTCAAAAAGACACAAAGCATACACGATGAAAACACATGATACAACATAACATGTGGATGGTGATTAAATGAAAACAAGTACAATGTAAACACAAAGAAGACACACAAAAACACACAAGAAAACATGAGGTTAGTAATAAAAAGGATTCAAGTTGGTAAGGTAAAGAGACCTCAATCTTAAATTGTCTCAAATACCAAATGCCATCCATCAAATAAGGAAAATGCTCCATGAGGGCTGAAGTCATACACATCACTCATGGAACACATGGCTTCACTAGCAAGAAAAGTGTATTATGCTAGGTGTCCATGTTAAAAGGTGTTCATGACACACAATAGAAAATTTTGATATTTGTTAGGTGAATCACAAACTAGAAGACACACGGGCTAGTGAAGTTTGATATTCACTATGTGAGCCCCCAAGACAAGGTAAAATGAGAGACAAACACTAGGTCTACAAGGTGTCCCCGCAACAACCATACCAAGTGTTATACTCCTTGATATCCTTGATAAGGTGCCACAAGATGCTATGCCAATGCTACAATAAGTTCAACTCCCATGAACAAAGTGGAGAAAAAATTTCATGCTCACCTCAAGGGTGAAAACAAAACTCACCTAAGGGGGTACAAACAAAACTCACCTCAAGGGGTGCAAAAAAATTAACCTCATGGGATGCAAACAAAACTCACCTTAGGGGGTGCAAACAAATAATGACAAAAAAAGGCCAAGACCTCAAGGGGTGTTATGATAACACTACCTCAAAAGGTCATTTTAACAACATCAATGGGAATTGCTTAATGCATGAAAGGTCACACCTTAGGGAACATCATACATGATATCACCACCAAGAGAGGATAAGTCTAGGAATAGAAGATCTCACCCTATGGAACACTAGCCATAGTATTACCACGAAGGAGAAAATCACATGATAAGAAAAGGTAACAATATTACAAGGCATCAAGTCCAATATTACCACAAAGGAGACACATTGCATGGATTAAGAAGGCCACAATTTGGTTGAAAAGCTCACACTTCCTAGGATATGTATGCTATCATCACTAAGAAGGGACCATTTCCTATACAAACAATGATCGAGGGATTATATTCCCCCCCATAAAATGTTAGTGTACTTGCTATACTAATGTTTTAAGGAAATACAAAGGGATGCCTTGCTAGAAGGAGTGTAGATAGGAAAGGATACCTAACCCCTTGCCCCCCAAGTTTGAGGGAAAAAGGTGATCCAAAATGGATGATGTTAGAATGTTCCTTCAAAAATGAAATATGATTGCATAAAGGTAAGTTTATACCCCCATGTATAGTAGTGAATATGTTATGATACTATAACTACAACATGGAAGGGAGCGGAAAGTAATGTTATTTGTTTCTTGTATGATGAATTGAAGGACACTAACCAATAACTCTTGTTTTTTCTTGTGTGCTAGGATCTATAGGTACACGAATACCTTGTTCTTTTACACCACATCATTTTCCATTATAGCCACATTGTTTTAAAATTCCATATCCTCTTCCATAAAGTGCTTCTATTTCTTTTGAAGAAGGTGGTTTTTTATGATTATTCTCATCAGATGTGGATGTATAGTTTGTTTTTTTATCGCATTTTCTAAAATTTGTAGACTCAAATGCTTTTGATGACTCATATTGTGTTGATACCATGGTAGCTTCTTTCTCTTTGCATGATGTTGGTTGTATAATCTTTTATTCCCCATCAAATGTAGGTGTGAAATCTAATGGTCCCTAATAATCATCTAACAACTTTTTCACTGATGAAAGACATTCATTTTTTCTAAAGGTTCCACTTTTGTAGTTGGTGTCAATGTTCTAAGAGGATTCTTTATTCATGTTTCAATTTGTAAGCAATTTTCAAATTTGGGATTGGCTTTTATTGTGTAAACCTTTTTTTGCAAGTGTAATTTATTAAATAATAAAGCATTGAAGGAACTCCATTCATCTCATGAATCCATGGTCTCCCTAGGAGAATATTATATGAAATATCATGAGGCATGACATCGATAGGGGTTTGTAACATAACCTTACCAATTTTGACAGGTAATGTTATCACACCAAGTGATTATTTCCCACATTATCAAAACCACAAATAGACAAATCAATTGATTGAATTTTAGTTTTATTGATGCAAGAGAATAGTCTCCAAATTTTGGTTTTACTTTTGTTCTTATTTGGCATTTTTTTCTTGTACAAATTTTGGCTTGTGAGGTGAATAAGGGGGACCCATGTAGCTATAGAGGAGGTTTAGAAATCATACATTTTGAAAATTAAACCATATAGGCATTATCCATTGGTAGAGGAAATTAAGGTAGTTTGATATGTATACAAAATTTGAACCTTTTGGGGCCCACATGGAAGAAAGATAAGTCAGTTATGAAACAATTATTGATGGTAGTTAAGAAACATGAAGATTGGCATTATGGGGGAAAAGAAGAGTTAGTTATGCATGGTGGTTGAAAGTACAAAAAAAAAATAGTTTAAAGAGCATCGAATGTGAAGGAGAAGTGGTTGTTTTGGAATAGTAAAGAAAGGCATCATGGGCAGCATAAAAATAGAAAAAAAGAGATATCAATAATATATAAGAAGCAAGGATAGAGAGTTAGTGGGCGTGTAGGAAGAATTGATGGAAGGAGTCACGAACATGAGGACAAGGTGAATGTAACAACCTTGGTGTTCTACTTAGTAAAATTTCAAATTTTTCACCTCAAGTGAATGATCCACAATGCTACAACATAACAATAAAAAAATTCTTTTCCATAACGTAAATTACATGCATATTTGAAATAAATGCTTTACCAAACTTCCATTGCATTCCATTGCAATTCCACAAATCTTTCTGTAACATAGATTTTATATTGAATAAACTCAAGTTTATCACTCAAGAATACACCCTTCCATATAAATGGGTACAAGAAACATACATAGCTCTTTTGAGCTTCATTTGATAATAGATATACAAACTAGTTCTAATGTCACCACATTGGTGCATACATTCAAGATGTCTCCAATCCCTAGTGCATGCACTCTAGTTGTCCCCAACACTAGTGCACACCTTAGCTACCCACTGATGAGGAGAAGCATCAATCAAGTGCTTTTCTACTAAACCACAGACTCATATGCAGTCCCCCGCACATCTATCATTGGATAGATGGTTGTACCCTTCGATGAAATGTTTGGTTGGTAAAACCCCATAACAATAGCCTATCTAAGCTTAGTGTTGTGCCCTACATAACTAGATCTTGCATCCACTACAATCCTAAACTAGCATGCATAAAAGGAACATAGTGAACTGACAATGTAATCAGTGGTAAATAACACTACTTTTTCCAAAGTATTCTCACCCAGTACTTCGAGTAACAGTCTTCCTATTCACATACACTACCATAGCTCGATTTGGATCATAACCAATTGTATGCTAATCTTAGGTGATTTCCTTCCATAGATAATCCTAACCTCAGAAATATCCTATTTCCCTTTCCTAAATCATAATGGTATCTCTACCAATAAAGCATAAGCATAAGTTACCTCCCCTTCAATGGATATTCTAATCCCTAGGCATAACATACAAGCTTTCCTAGTCTACACATTAACTTTGCATAAACACTTAACAAGCTATTCCCTTCAATGGAGAACCTAGTTCTAAGATTAACCTTATAATCTAAAGTATAGTTACATAAGCTTCATCTTGTCATAGAATAAATAATCATCAATATATCATGTCAATAAGTGATTCTCATCAAGAGTGTAGTCTTTTAAATAAATGACCTCAATTGAAGATTAATCATATCAATAAATGATTCCATTTGAGAGTGTAATCTTGTTAGTAAAAAGGGTTATTCAAAGAGTAGAATCTTGTCAACATATGACTTCACATCTAGAGTATAAAACAACCAATTAGGTAGCTGTATAACTAAAATATGTTATACTTCTATGAATCCTTGCATGCAAGGATACTCAATAATGAGTCCTTGCAAATCAATTCACAACTCTCTATCCGAGAAGAGCAGGGATTGATATTGTGGCCCTCAGATTGACCTAGTTACCCCTGCAAATACAGTCTCAGGAACGAGAGATTCAAAGAGGAGAAGCAAGAATGTCAATCTCCATGAATCTTGTTCTTGCAATGCAACAATGAAAACTAATCTAAATGGCTGTAAAATGCAATAAACCAAACTAATTTATTGAAATGAAAATTAATCTACATGCAATGCCATAAATGAATTATTTTGCAAATTAATCTACTATGAAGATTAAGCTAAAATGTAATATTAAACTATATGCTCTAAAACTAAGATGCTTATAAATCAAACTAATGTGTAATCTCAAATGATAAAATTCAAATTTGTAGATAAGTCTAATGTAAAAATTCGTGATTTTTGAAATGAGAATGAGAGGGCTCATTTTATAGGCAAAAGTGGAATTGAAGGCAAATTCAGAAGCAATGTGGGATAAATAGAAAAATAGAAACAAATCTTGATTGGAATTCTTTTTTTAGTTTATTTCCCTTTTAACTGATTTGTTTCCCTTTTTTTCATCACAGGATATTCTTGAGAGGATATTTCATTTATTTTATTTAATTTAAGATGATAATATCTCTTTTAATAAAATAAAATAAGATTATGTAATTTAGAAATGAATATTAATAAAATAAAATAAAATTATTTAATTAAAAATAGATTTAATTAAATAGCATCATTTTATTTAAGTAATATTAACTTCAATTAAATAACATTATTTTATTTATTAAAAGGGATTTATTTCTTTTGATTAAATAAAATTAATGAAGCATTCAAACCTTAGGGAAAATTGAAACATTTGAAATAGTTATGAATTGATTAAGAAATTTGATTTGAAAATGCAACAATCATTGATTCAGAAAGTTGATGTTGACAAATTAAATAAATGGGGCCCAAAGTCTAGGTGACCATTTTAGGTTGCATACATTTGCCCCTCTTTGACTAATGTGAGGTCGACTGGGATCACATGCGTCCAAAGAATGAAGTTGCAATGTGAGATCGATTTGGGATCACAAAACAACTCAGATTTGAGGTCACTTGGATCACATCTGACAAACATAAAAAAAGGCCTTTGAACATGAGGTTAATTAGGGATCACATCCAAAGTGAGAGATAAGAATCTCAAGCAAGGTTGCCCCAAGAGAAGCAATTGATAAATTGATAAAGTTGAATCAAGGATTGAAGTTTGATAGGTACTACCCCCTCGTGATCGAAATCGAAATGAGATAGAGGAGAAATAATAAATTGAAAAATTTGATCAAATCAAACAAAAGATAAGGTTCTTGATATAAGATGAAAAATATAAGAATCACAGAAACCCAGGTAGATCAGCAAGAAAATTATGCCCTAAGGTTGAATTAGAAGAAAAGAAGTGGGGTGAAATCGAATGGAAGATAGAAGTTTGGAAGAAATGGAAAGAAATGGAGAGAAGGAAGAGAATCTGCCTCAATAAAGAGGATGCATCAAAATCAATCAACTGTTTAAGATAGGGAATTTCGATTGAGATCACGAAAGAAGATAAGGAAATGAAAGAACGTGATCACAGTTGATGAAAAATCCACAAGAAAGATGAAGGAAACCCTCTCAAACCCATAATACACCCTAAAAGTGCAAATTAACATGAAGTCTAAATAATGCAAGCTACATGAAAATGCAAAGGTGTACTTGCAATAGGGTAACATAGGTTTTTGTGTGTTCATCATTCATTAGAGAATGTAAGAGAACTTATTTTCATCATTGGTCCATTATTACCGGACATCGGACAATCACACAATCATCACTAGTCACAAACGCAACTATGAAGATATGAATGTGATTTATATCAGCTTGGAATGTGGAAAGATTCTAACATGAGCATCAAAGACATGAAGGTCAAGATGACTACAATGTTAGCTTACCCAATTTAATGTAGCAAAACCATGCTCGCATCAAGACATAAACGCTAGGATTACCATGAGAATGGTTGTGCAAAAAATTCAAGGATGATGCCATAAATCTCTTAAGTGTGTCAAGGAGACAACAAGAGACACGAAGAGGTTCAAGACAACACCCACAAGCAGAAAGCAAATAAAAACATGCCCCATGCCCCAAGTCCTCTAGCTATGCATCACGAGAGACTTATTAGATAAGGACACTCAACGAAAATCAATATCAGTCAGCACACAAAGAAAAGATCATGGCATATCTCAAGCATTAAGTGTTGCAATTAAAAATTTTTAAGTGTGTAAACTAATACTGAGTTCCGAGGATAAGGATCGAATGCTTGCAAGTAGGTAAGATCACATGACCGAACTGGATAAGACCAAACTGATAAGTGTTGAAAAACACATGATGTCAGGGGTTGTGTTGAAAAACACAGTTGGGTTAGTGTTGAAAAACACCATTTGCAAGGTGTCCTAAAGACAAGCATATCCAAGAGACCAAAGCTAACACAGTGATGCCCCTAGACAAAGACAAAGACCAATTCCAAACCAAGGCAATAAGGACAAGCATGATGGAGAAAGGCTAAGTGTCAAGGATGCATGCTAAGAAATAGGGATGCAAAGGCCTCAAGTAGCGCCTGTTTCTAGGTTTTCACCACTTGGAAGAATTTTTTTTTTTAGGACTTTTTATATATATATATTTTTTTTGTATTTTTGCTACCAAGGCGCCTATTTCCAGGTTTTCACCAAGGCACTTTTTTTTCTTTTTTTTGTATTTTTTCAGCATCATATTTGAATTTTTTTGGATTTTTTGACAATATATCAATTTTATTTTTTTTTGTAATTTTTCATTATCATATATCAATTTTTTGGATCTTTTTGAGGTCATAATTATATACAAGGATGCCCCAGGGCCGAGCAGACATCAAGGATAGAACTTCTTGGGTGCAAAACATTGATAGGCTCGGGGTGCTCCCCTCTTCGATGCTAGATAGTAGATAGGCACACATTACTTAAGGCTGCTTTGTGATGATGTAGGGTCCAAGCCAATTAGGTTGAATTTTTTCCCTTACGTTCTCGATTACGTTGGTTCTTAGGATTCTCTCGCGGACAAGATCTCCTACTTAAGGAATTCTCGTGAACCCAACTTGTTGAAGGCTTTGGACATGGCTTTTGATAGACCATATGGTCAAATGATGCTTCACCTTCTCATCAGAAGTTCCAATTCTTGCAATCTGTAGCATGATAGTCTTCATCGTAACTAGACCTTTGAGAGACACAGTGATGGAATCTCAACCTCTAAAAGTGCTGCTTGTGCCCATTATGTGAGGGCAAAAGGAGTAGCCCGGTTAGATCTGAATACTCATTCTAGGCCCACAGTAGGTTATCTGTAGGTTCTAGTCTCTACCATTCTTATAGCTTTATTCTATGCAAAATCTTGAGAATAGTTTTGTTTAAAACCTCTGCTGACCATTTCCTTGTGGGAAGTAAATGGAGGACCAATGTTGCTTTATCTTGAATCTTTGAGTTCTTTAAGGTCCTTGTTTTTGAGCCCGGCCTCCATTGGCCGATGATGATCTCGGATGGCACTCCATATCGTGAGATGATATGGTTTTAAAATAAATAAAGACACTGTCTTGCCTAAGGCAATAGAAAGTGGAACAACCTCTACCCATTTTGTGAAGTAGTCAGTAGCAGTGATAATGAACTTATGCCCACCTGATGAGTTGGGATGAATCTGCCCAACAAGGTCAAAGGCCCATCGCTGAAATGGCCAGTGAGATATAGCAGGAATTAGCTCCCTACCTGGAGCATGTATCAGGTGTCCATGTTTCTGACATTTTTCACAAGACTTAGCAAATGCTACTGCATCTATCTGCATTGTAGGCCAATAGTACCCTGCCCTAAGCAACCTTCTAGCCATGGAAAGACCATTAGAATGTCCTCCACATATGCCCTTGTGGATGTCAACTAGCGCTTGATCGGATTCCTCCTTTTCTAAGCACCTAAGAAGTGTTCCATCTAGACCCCTCCTATACAAATCACCAGAGATGAGGGAATGGCGAGAGGCGTTGCGGATAAGGTTTCTTCTTTCAGATTGGTTAAATGTATCAGGGATGATGCCATCATGAAGATATGAGTAAATAGCACCATAGCGGGAGGATTCATGATTGACAAGGGTACAAATGACATGGCTTTCGGGTGAGTCAAATATGGGATATCGTAGCTCTTCCACCAGGAATTCATATCTAGACTCATGTTCCTCTAACTGAAGAAGTGAAGCAAGGGTGGCCATAGCATTAGCTGCTTTGTTCTCAGCCCTAGGGATTTGCTGAAAGGTGACAAAAGTAAAATACCATCTTAATGAATCAACCATTTTTTTGTAAGGTACCAACTTGTCATCTTTTGTTTGGTATTGTTCATTGACTTGGTTGATGATCAGCTGAGAATCCCCATAGATATGTAGTTCTGTGATTTTCCACTCTATGGCCATTTTTAGTCCATTTGTCAAAGCCTCATACTTAGCTATGTTGTTTGTGCATGGAAAGAGTAACTTGTAAGATTTAGGAATAGTATACCCATGAGGAGAAACAAACAACACACCAGCTCCAGAACCATTTTGCATGCAGGAACCATCAAAGAATAGTTTCTAGGATCTTTCAGTCATGTACATAAGATGCTCATCTGGAAAGTTGACTTGAATGGGCATATTATCTTGAATAGGGAAATTAGCCAGTTGATCTGTAATAGCTTGGCCTTTGATTACTTTGTGCTCAATATACTCTATGTCAAATTCAGAAAGAATCATCATCCATTTAGCAAGTCTACCCATGAGAGCAGCTTTACCGAGCAAGTATTTGAGAGGATCAATTTTTGCTATGAGGTGTATGGTGTGCACGAGCATATAGTGTTGCAATTTTTGAGAAGCAAACACAAGCGCAAGGCAAACTTTTCAATACTAGTATAATTAACCTCATAGAAACAAGAGTGTAGATAATATAATATATGGCCCTTTCTTTCCCTTGTTCATCTAATTGAGCCAACAATACTGATGAAGATTGATGGGCTGAGACATATAAAATGAGAGGTTTTCCTAGAATGGGAGGCGTTAAAATGGGAGGATTTGCCAAGTATTCTTTAATTTGATCCATGCTCTTTTGGCAATCCTCATTCCAGACACATTGAACACCTTTATGCAATTTTTTGTTGAAAGGTTGTGCTCTATCTGCCAATTGTGAAATAAACCTCCTTATGGATTGAAGGCGCCCTTGAAGACTCCTCATTTGGCTGACATTTTTGGGAGGTGGCATGTTTATAATGGC